>WHWC01000335.1:0-162204 GCA_019426215.1 Buddleja alternifolia | reverse complement strand
AGACAAGGTATGAATGAAACTTATCAAATGCAAAGACTATAGCTAGCAATTCCTTTTCCGTCGTGGCATAATTCAATTGCGCATCATTTAAAGTCGACTAGCATAGTAAATGGTGTAAAATACCTTATCTTTCCTTTGGCCCAGTACAGCTCCAACTGCTGAATCACTTGCATCACACATAAGCTCAAATGGGAGGTTCCAGTCTGGAGGCGCCATGATGGGTGCAGAGATTAATTTTTCCTTGAGCGTGTGAAAAGCCTGCAAACACTTGTCATCAAAGTTAAACGGGGCATCTTTCACCAACAAACTAGATAGTGGTTTATCGATTTTTGAAAAGTCTAAAATGAAACGCCTGTAAAATCCTGCATGACCAAGAAAGCTCCTAACAGCTTTCACCGAGGATGGTGGTGGAAGCTTTTCAATGACCTCGACTTTAGCTTTATCCACTTCAATCCCCTTGTGAGAGATTTGATGGCCAAGCACAATTCCTTATTGAACCATAAAATGACACTTTTCCCAATTTAACACAAGATTAGTTTCTTCACATCGTTTTAGAACACGTGTTAAATGGTTAAGACATGTATCGAACGAAGTTCCAAAAACCGAAAAGTCATCCATAAAAATTTCTAGGAAGTCCTCGAGCATGTCATGAAAAATAGTCATCATACATCGTTGAAAGGTGGCAGGGGCATTACATAAGCCAAATGGCATCCGTCTATAAGCAAATGTGCCATAAGGACAAGTGAAAGTGGTTTTCTCTTGATCCTCGGGTGTAATGGCAATTTGATTATAGCCAGATTAGCCATCTAGAAAGCAATAAAACTCATGCCCGGCTAACCTCTCAAGCATTTGATCAATAAAGGGAAGGGGAAAGTGGTCTTTCCGGGTGGCTTCATTTAATTTTCGATAATCAATGCATACTCGTCACCCGGTAACTGTTCGTGTGGGAATTAATTCATTGCTATCATTGGCAATAACAATCATACCTCCTTTCTTCGGGACCACTTGAGTTGGACTTACCCAATTGCTATCGGAGATAGGATAGATAATACCTGCATCAAGTAGCTTGATCACCTCATTTTTAACGACTTCTTGCATCATCGGATTGAGTCGTCTTTGCGGTTGGATGGTGGGCTTGTATTCGTCTTCCATGAGGATCTTATGCATACATACCATTGGAAAAATCCCCTTGATATCAGCTATTTTCCAGCCAAAGGCCTTTTTATGGGCTTTTAACACCGTAAACAGCTTTTCTTCCATAATTTCTGTCAACGATGAAGAGATTATAACAGGTAAGAATTTCGAATCTTGTAAATAAGCATACTTAAGATGAGAAGGGAGAGGTTTAAGCTCAAGAGCTGGTGGTTCTTCGATGGAGGGCCTTGGTGGCACAGTGATTGGTCTATCCAACACTTCGAAACGAGGTAGAAAACTTCGTCTGTAAGGTGGATTGGCATCTAGAAAAGCAACAGTGTCCCTCAAGTTATCATTTTCCATCGTGTCTTCCCCGGTATTCACAAGACATGCCTCCACTTGGCCGTCATATTAATTTTCCTGAAAGTGTTCGACAATTAGAGTATCAAGTGCATCAATGTGGAAACAAGTAGAATCATTAGATGGTGTTCGCATAGCATGATACACATTGATTGTCACTTGCTCATCTCCCACTCTAAGAGTTAATTGACCATTGGCAATATCAATTAATGCTCGGCCGGTGGCGAGGAATGGTCGACCAAGAATAAGTGGTAGCTCGACATCTTCTTCCATGTCTAGAACTACAAAGTCCACCGGGAAGATAAATTTTTCAATCTTCACTAAGACATCTTCCACTATTCCTCGTGGGTACTTGATGGACCTATCAGCGAGTTGCAACGAGATAGTGGTAGGCTTGGGCTCGCCAAGTCCTAATTTCCTGAAAAGTGACAAAGGCAACAAATTAATGCTGGCACCAGAATCGCACAAAACTTTAGAAAAGAAAATAGAACCGATAGTGCAAGGAACTGTAAAGCTCCTGGGATCCTTAAGCTTTTGAGGGATCCTATTTTGCAATATAGCTGAGCATTCTTCCATAAGGGCTACCGTTTCATGTTCTTCCAACTTTCTCTTGTGAGAAAGGATATCCTTAAGATATTTAACATAGCTCGGCATTTGCAACAAAGCATCTACAAGAGGAATGTTAATACGTAATTGTTTAAATATATCAAGAAACTTAGCAAATTGCTTATCTAACTTCCCTTTTTGTAATGCAAGTGGAAAAGGAGGCCGTGGTTTGGGCACGGTGAGTTCGGGTGAGGAATGTCCTGAAACAGGGGATGATACCGCGGCGTTCTTTCCAGAGTTGGATGCTGCCTTGGTTTCATCTGAACTTTGATGTGTATCCTCCATATTCTCTCCCAATTCTGGATCAACGAGGTTCTTGCCGCTACGAAGTGAAACTGCTTGAACTTGTTCCTTAGGATTTTTCTCGGTATCACTGGGTAACGTGCCTTGGGTTCGTCCTGAAATCATGTTGGCAATTTGCCCAATTTGTGTTTCTAAGTTCTTTAGTGCAATTTCTTGATTTTTTAAACTTGCTTCTTGAGATTGAAACTTTTGTGTGATTTCTGTCATGAACTTTTGCAACACATCTTCCATATTGTTCTTTTTCTCGGTTTGTTGTGGTTGTTGGAACCCTCTTGTCTTTTGAAATGGAGGTTGTTGGAAACCTCCTTGGCTTTGCTGAAAACCGGGTGGTGGTGGTCTCGCCATATTCGTATTTTGGTTCCATGAGAAATTTGGATGATTCCTCCATCCCTGATTGAAAGAGTTCGAATATGGATTGTTCTGTGGACGACTTGAGTTTCCCATGAAGTTTGCACTTTCAACCGTGTTAAGTATCAGGCACTCAAGGTTCATATGATCACCTCCACAATTTTCACAAGTGGCTTTGACCTGATTCACTGTACCCTGCATGAGTCTGAAAGCGTCTAACCTTTTGTTTAAGGCTTCCAATTGAACAGCGACACCTGAACTATCTCCAATTTCACACACTCCAGCTGGCTTCTTGGGCAATGTGATTCGTTCCGTTGGCCATTGATAGTTGTTTTCGGCCATCAGCACAATTAACGCCCAACCTTCATCGGGTGACTTGTTCATGATAGTTCCGCCTGCTGCGGCATCCAAATTCATTCGGAGATTAGGACCCAATCCTAAGTAGAAGGTTTGCACAAGTGCCGGCACGGCTAACGCGTGGTGTGGGCATTTCCTCAGAAGTTCCTTAAAACGCTCCCATGCCTCATAAAGTGATTCCCCCTCAAATTGACGAAAGCTAGTGATTTCATTTTTCATGGCGGCTGTCTTGCCGGGTGGAAAAAACTTGGACAAAAATTTATCCACCATTTGATCCCAAGTATGAATAGAGCCGGTCGGCAAAAAGTTGAACCATTGTTTAGCTTTGTCTCTGAGGGAGAATGGGAATAACCTTAACCGTATTGCGTCATCAGTCACTCCGTTATTCTTGAAGGTATGGATAATCTCCAAGAACGTTGCTATGTGAGCGTGAGGATCATCATGGAGTAAACCGGAGAATTGAACCTGGTTCCCTATCATCTGGATATACCTTGGCATGATTTGAAAGGTGTTAGCCTCTACCGGTGGTAGAAAAATTGGCCCGGCAGCTCCTTGAATGTTTGGCATCATATAATCCCTCAAAGGGCGTTGTGGAGGAGCCTCTGGTTGGTTTAGAGGGACGTGAAGATTCGCAAGCTCCATACGAACTGCTTCTTCTAAGATGGTGGGATCTATATGAATAGGAGGATTCGGATCCATTGTATCTTGATGTTGTTGAGTCTCTCTTTGTAGTCTTACCCCTCTAGTAAATGTTCGTTCAATTTCAGGGTCCAACTCCGCTAGTCCAATCCGATTAGTGCGGGACATGCACTAGACAAGATCAACCTTGCACAAAGAAAGACAAAACAATTAGTAAAAAAAAAAATTGATCTAAGCTCAGAAAGAATAAGAGAATCTCAATATTAGATAAAAACAGTTGTCTCCGGCAACGGCGCCAAAAACTTGACACGACAAAATCTTTGCAAGAGAACTAGATCGTGGAAGTAGTAAAGTGGATATTCAAGTCCGGGGTTATCGTATCCGCAGGGACAACTATAATCTAAGTACCAAGACTACTGTATTACCCAATTCTAAGTTAGATCGGTCGATAAAAGGTTTGATTTAAACTAATTTAACTAAGTTAAGCACTAAAATAAGTTATAACCAAATAAGTGGAAGAAATGATAGAAGAGAAGCGATTAAGGCACATGGTTCAACAATTTATGTATTTCGATTGTGATTAAGGTTCTATTGGATTATTAGATGGATTTAGCCAAGGCGAAATTCCCTAACATACGTACTACCCAATCTCTTGGCATAACAATCCTACCTTAGTTAACGATTTCCTATATATCTCTATATGAAACCCGTCTTAACAAAGATGCATTTAAGGTCTAGGAATTCCCCACGTGAATGGAAAGCCACCTAAAGAAACCGAGTCTATCTCTAGTCGGTTTAACTATAGGGTATTCAATGTTTATATCTTCCCTGGGTTATTATCTCTCGATCTCTAACCTAGGCATTTTATCGAACACTTGGTGATCAAACAAGCGAAGCATTGAGCTCAACTATTGAATACATAGCTAAAACCAACATTAATCCAATAAATACCAAAACAACAACAATCAAAATAACATAAACGGCCTAGCCACGACCTTAATCAAATGCGTTTAGCTCATGTTCATGTCACAAATATGGATTTGAATCATACAAGTCATTGTAAAGAGTTGGACAAGTTTATTAAATAAAGATATAACAACTCCCGAATAACCGTGATGAAGTGGATCCCTCGATGAAATCTCCGTCGTCTTGCGAATTCGGGCTTTCAAAGAGACGTTGTGGCCTTCTATCTTCTCTCCAAGGTGTTTCTCTCCTATATTTCTTGTTTGGCAGCTCTCAAGTGTATATCCTGTGTTTGAACTTAAATGGTCTATTTATAGACCATTTCCGCCGCCTCGAACGCCGCGGCGTTAGCATTCTGCCTCACCATCGCCGCGGTGTGGGATGGTGATCGCCACGACGTTCACTTCTGCAGCTCATCACCGCGGCGTTTGTGGTTGAACGCCGCGGCGTTGCCCTGTTTTTCTCCAAAAGTGCTTCGTTGTGCCTTCGTTTCTCGCTCTGTGCCCCGACTGTTAACCTAATCTAACAAGGCAAAGAAAACGGGGTTCAAAGCATCATATGTGATCAAATTATCAATGAAACAATCAAAACTACGTCAATAAACGGGGGAAAACTAGTGTAAAAATAATATATATTTATAACCCACTTGTGGGGCTCACTTTTGCCTGAGTAAATGTTGCCAAACTTGGGACAGAATATCATCGGAAGACTCGGGTTTGCTTTTCAGCACCCCTTATGGTGATGTGAACTTTTCCCTTCTCTTTTCCGAACATTGGGGACAATGTTCGTTCTAAGTTTGGGAGGTATACTTGATCCATTATTGTCATGTTTATTCATGTTCCATATATTTCTGTCCAAGTTTTGGGGGGTTGTATTTCTACATGTGAAAAGTGTGCAATTTTTTTAGGTAACAAAAAAAAATTTGGATAGGATTTCAACCTTTCACTCGATGCATTGAGAATGGTTAATTTGAATCAATGGCATGTTTTCTCTATCAATTTAAACTGTTATGACTATACACATCGTTTCCTTGCTTGTGGGACCCTAAACGAGACTAGATTGTCCTTAAGGTGATTCACCTATGCACATAAGTCGAGGGTAGAGGGGTCGAGTGGACAACCATTTTGAAACACTTAATGTCACGCCCCAATTTTTAGCCCTGAAAGGGGCCTAAACTAAAAGCGTGAACCTCTCAATTAAGTAGTCCAATCCAAAATCTGACACACTTTGACAACTAATCTAGTAGGGTCACGACCCTAACGTCAACCAAACATATTAGGTAACTTACTATTCATGGCTCAATCTGCAATACTCACCTCTAGGATTGTCCATGTCTACACTCAGATCCTCCAAGCCAGTCTCATTGCCCAACTCACCTCTAACTGGAAGAAAGAATGTGAAATACGTAAGCAAAGTCTTAGTGAGCGCCAGTGTTCGTGTGAAAGCTGCTTAAAATACTTTTTAGACCCAAAAACCATAAGTTGATGAGATGAAATCAATAATACTTTTTATTTTTTAGAAAACCATTGAAGTAGTTAAAATAAAATTTGCGTTCATGATAGTAGTTAAGAAATAGGTGATATGTCACCAAAACTTTAGTATAAATGATAAGAGGCATTTTTACGTGTTTTTAAGCCCCTTTGCGTTTATGTCTTAGGTTCATTTATCGCTTGATTCTTGCCACATGTGCGTTTAATTCGTGCATTAAGTGATTTCAGGTCATAAATGGATACAATCAAAGAACGGGATGAAAAATGACGTATAAAACAAGTTTAGGCCAAATTTCTATGCACCCCTACGCCTAGGCGCCATCTTGCCCACGCCCGGGCGCCGTTTCAGCACCACTTTCCACGTTCGAGCGCTTTTTCCGTATGTTTAGAGACCGAATTGGATGAAGTTTTCTTCTACAAAGTTGTAGAACTATGTGTTAGCTTCAAATGAGGACTTGAATCATCCAAATCGGAGTTTTGTGGAGAGAGTTATGAAGGAAATACAAATACTGCGCCAGACAGAGGCAAATACTCCGAACATTCTGATTTGGGCGCCCGAGCGCCATAAAACCCGCGCCTAGGCGTGGACACATCCGAGATTTGATTCCTTTCAGCCAAAAGATCATCATTTGATGGGGGAATGGAACATTTAAAGCCAAGAGGTCATCACATGTATGGGGGGGATGTCATAAGTATGTTTCTTACTAGATCTACTTTTGGGAATTTTATACTACTCACTTTAAGAGTAGTGGAGGGGACACTAGGGGGGACATACACATGAGGGGCTGATTTGTGGTGGTCTTCTTAAGGGATCCTAGGGGGCAATTGACCGATCATCTTGGAGAGAAAGGGAGAGAGAGGCATTGGATCCATCACTTTTCACTCATCATCATTCATCACCATTTTTTCTTCATCACTTTTGGAGGGGAACAAAGAGGGAGGAGCTAAGGATTGAAGATCAAGAGCAAAGATCCATCATCAATCAATTGAGGGAGTTTTAATTATTTGCATTTACATGTTTATTTCCATGAGTATGTATATGTTTGTATTAGATTTTCTTAAGGCTTTGATGAGAGGCTAATATTGTAGAACTAAAGCCATGTGAAGGCCAAATTTATGAATCAATATATGTGAAGTTGCTCTTTGTATTAATTCTCCTATTGCTTTGTGTGTTAATTCTATGCTTTTATTCCAATCATGTGTTTGATCACCATATGCTTGCTATCTTGCCTAATCTAGTTGTTCGAGAGAAAATAGATTAGGGTGCAAGAGAATTAACACATCATCCGAAACAAATGAGGGATTGCCCTAGAAATAGGTAAAGATTCCCGGGTGTTGTTAGCCGGATTCGTTCGGGGAAGCTCTAGAACGTTAATGCGTGATTTTTTGATTAGATTCTCGGATAGACATATTTAGAGAACCGTCAATTAATCATAGGATTATTATGTGCCGAGACATCGGGTAATAGTTAATTTAGGAGTTTCCACCAAAGCAATAGGAGTCTAATAATTCGAAGAGTAGTTCATATATATTGACGAGTAGATTTGGTTGTAGCATGTGCCTTAGTCATTTTATCATACTTGAGATTTAATCTATAGTACGTTTCTCTTTGGTTCGTTAATTGCTTAATCTTTTTTCTTGCACTTTACTTTAATTGTCTTATCTTTTATCAAAAATCATGAACTAGAATTCAAGTCTCCGTGGTTCGACAACCCGGACTTTTAGTCCACTTTATTACTACCACGACTAGTACACTTGCTATCAAAGCACGTTAAGTATTAGCGTGTCAATAAACACTTAGTATATGCATTCAATCAATAGGCAGTTACAGTAACTTTACATTTCACATTTAAACAGTAGAGGGCCATGTTAGCAGTAGCATCGCGTCTGATGACTTTACTCATAGCACTTTGGGTCCCGCTACTTCTTCCTTGTCACCCCTGAACAATTGGCTTAAAAGCCACCATCTTATGCCTCCCCACTTAGGCTCGTGAAGCTCGTTTGGTCATATCCTGGGTATGCCACCATTCAATTCCTACGACCCACTCACCCTTAGAACACTCCATCTTTAGGTGTTGGGATTTGGCCGTGAATAGCGAGAACCATTTTAAGTTCGCAGGCCCGTGCCTGTCCAGCCGAACCCTAGCCCTATCCACGCCCGACACTCAACCATATAATATGCAATCACATAATTTCACATTTGATGCAATAGTGGCCTTTAGGCTCATGATTTAGTAATCAGTCAATTTTATTAAATAAGTGTCAAAACCGATGTTAAAGAGATACTTTCTTGGAAAGTATTTTCACAAAATACGCATTTTGAATGATTAATGACTTGGCCAAAATGTACAATGCAATGGTTAAGGAAAAGTGTTTTAGAGATTATTTGAAAAGCATTGGAAATCATTTTCATTTGATAAAAGATAAAACAATGACAAATGCGTATAAATATATATGCGACGTAGTAAAACTTCCTTCCGATTTTGAAAGACTTATAAATATAATTTTAGGAGGCAACTCACTCTAACATCCAAGTTATGCGCGCTGTCCTCGAGCGGTTACCAACACCACCTGCTAATCCAAGGATTATATTAGAAATCCTATTCTCTAACACGTCTTAATAATCTACCCGAAACCGCCTATGCGGTTCTATGAACTACATGATCATGCACAAACTATAGTCTCCCAAACTATGCTTAACTTCATTATATTCAAAGATTGACAAAACACCACGAAAATAAATCTGTGCGGGTTTGGTTTAAAATTTTATTAAAATTCCTAAAATATGATTTTTACTCCTGAAATTTTCCAGAAACACCTAACACTTATTGAAAAAGTTCAGGTAAAAGTTTCAAATTTGTAAGTAGGTGTTTCATACACCAAAACCCAGCTGAATGGAAACTATTTTTACACCGGTAGGGTACATTTCAAAATTTTTATAGAATGCCCTGTTCATCAAAAATATCTAAACTTTGTAGGAAATGTTCACAAGATACTCAAAATAGTTTTGTAAAATTTTTAAATTCAAATAAAATCTGTAGATATAGAAACGTCAACTCAAAACAAAGTATATCTATAAATGAGTAATTCTCTGGCAGCAGATGTTTGACAATTTTTATAAAAATCCCCAAAACTCCAAAAAGGTTGGAATTTTACAGAGACACACTTCAAATACCTAGGTATATACAGTAAAAGTTTCAAAATTAATGAAATTGTCTAAATATGAGTTATCAAGATTCAAATTGGTTACCCTTATCCAAACGTATCTAAGCTCTCAAGGCAAGATTACTTGGATAGAAAGCAATTCAGAAGCAACCTTCGTCAACAAGGTTTGCTAGCGAAATCAGAACCAGCATCACCTGAAGATTTGGAATCATCAGAGGAGAGTAGTGATGATGATGAGCCAGTGAATGACTCAGTGCTTATCTGTCTCATGGCCAGAGATGATGAAGCGTCCCCTAAGGTAAACACTAAATTATCTCTTCCTCTCTCATATAATGAATTACTTGACAAAGTCAAAGAATATTATAAGGATTGTCAAGATGCCGCCAAATTATATCAAAATCACTTTGACATCATTTCATCGCTCACAAGTGATAAAGTAACGCTCAGAGCAGAGTTGCAAGTTTAGCAACAATGCATTGAGACAAACCAATCTCTTGAAAGTGAAATTACTCAATTGAAAAGTGATTTTGATATAATAGTCAAGAGATAAGCTAATCTTGTTAGGAATTTCATGTTAGATGTTTTGATGATGACAATTAGGACTTTCTGTTAGACCCCAAAATATGTAAGTTTGTTTTTAGCTTTGAAGCGTTAGATTTGTAATAGGATTTGTTTTATTTTTTATTCTAGATTATTAGGCTAAGTTGTCTTAGACTAAGCGTCTGATATGTTCTGAGTGAGTTTATCAAAAGTAAAGTTTGAAGACTCAAGCGCCTGAAGTCTGAATGAAGATGAAGATTCCGAGTGTCTATAATGACCAGCTACATCAAGCGTCATCTTATAGGATAGAAGTAATTGAGGGATGAACAAGCGTCTCTAAATGACTGACTTTACCTGAATTTATTTCTAAGTCCAGAAGGAGTTTAATGCAAATATTCTCAATGCATTAAGTGCCAACGGGCATTTAATTCAAATGCATTAAATGCTGATAAGAGCATTAAATGTGATAAGCACTTTCAAACGTACAGAAAAGCCACCCTATTGGACTGTCAACTATTCAAAGACTGCGTCACCAACTTTTGTGCAGCAGATTTTCAGGAAAAAGGACAAAAATTGTTCACTCGCGGAAGTGAGAGACACGCGCTCGTGCATGTGTCAAACGGACACTTTTTCCAAGAATGCCTATAAATAGGACTTCAACAACAAACCAAAAATAAGAGAGAACAATTATCAAGTTGAATTGCTGTTGCATTGAAGTCTCATTCCTAAAACTCTCAGAAAATCCAAAATTTTCAAGAAAATATTTTCTTTGCTTTTCTTCAATTCCTGAGACAGTCGACCAATATCTCAAACATTCTTTTCAAGACAAACCCACAATACTACTGAGATATTCCTAGTTGTTTGAACTTTATCAAAATCAAACAAACCTTTTAGAAAAACCCCTATCCAAGCCTCGCGATCTGTGTGAAGTCGAAGTTGGATACTTGCCGTATTTCTGGGTGAAAGAAGCAAGGGGATTGAAGTGATTTGGAGCAGAAATCTGTGTGATCGAGGAGCTCAAGTCATCGACATCCATCTCTCCCTAATTTGTAGAAGATTCTGTGTGATTCTTTGAGAATCATTTTAGTGGATTGCCTCCAAGTGTTCAAGGAGAAGAAGGACGTAGTTGGGATTACACCACCCAACGTACCTTACAAATATTGTGTTCTTTACTTTACACTCCATTTTTCATATTGTCATATCATAAACTGATCAAGTAAAACTTAATCAAACACTATGCAACTAAATACACTCTCTGTGACGCTAAAGCTTTTGAAAAAAAGACTACAAAAATCATTCCATTGTGCTAACACTGATTAAAGAACTGAACTCTTAATCCTACTTGGTTAAAGTATTCAAATCTTGAAGTCTATGTTAACTTTCGAAAAACAATCTTCATCAGACGCTTAGCCTAAGCGTCTATATTTTAAGTAAACGCTCAGTCAAGCGTCTACATCTCAAGCATCCAAAACCATTTTAATACGAAATTTTTTGAAGTTGAAAAAGACTTCAGGGTCTATTCAACCCCCCTTCTAGACCCTTTCGTATGCCACTTGGGACCAACAAGTGGTATCAGAGCGGTTAAAGTTGAAATTTTAAAATTTCCAAGCATAACCGCTTGTTTAGATCCTTTTTCAAACTTAGTTGTTTTAGATTTTAAACATGGCATTTGGTAAAGTTCCCAAACTGACTGAGTCAAATTTTGACACATGGAAAGTCAAAGCATTTACATATCTCTGTTCTTGTGAGGATGACATGTGTGATATTATTTCAGATGGGCCAATCAAAATATATAATGTTGTCACTAGAACGCCTGGAGCCACAGAAGACACTCCAGATGGTTACGTTGAAAAACCGAAACAAGAATGGTCTCCAGATGAGCGTCGAAGAGCTAATTTGGATAATGTTGGTCGTAACGCTCTGTATACGGCTATTGATGATAATGACAACCTATTTAACAAGATCATGTCGTGCAAAATCACTACAAAACTATGGGATAAGTTGGCTACAATTTGTGGTGGTTCAGCTCAAATTATAGAGAACAAACTTTCCATTGTCAAAGAAAAGTTTAACGGATTTAAGATGCTCTCCAATGAAACTTAGAGCAATTAGATATAAGATTTACAACTCTGGTTACAGAACTTACATCGTTGGGAATGGATTTACAGAATCGAGAAATGGTGGTTAAGATCTTTAGAAATTTACCAAGTAAATTCTTGATGAAGACAACTGCTATGAGAGAATCAAATATGTTGGATCTTCTAACTCCAGAAGATGCCTTTTCAGAGCTTAAAGCATTTGAGTTCGAGTTGAATTCTGCTAGTGATGTTGTGAGTAGTACATTGATTGAATCTAGAGCACTTATAGCATCAATCAAAGGCAAATAGGGTAATAAAGGAAATAATCTAGATATCAAAGAGGAAGAGGAGTTGGCTTTGCTGAATAGATTCAGAAAGTTCTTGAGATATGAAAAGAAAGGAAAAGGTTTCAATAATCAAGGACAAAGTTCATATCAAGCGCCTTCTCTGATGCAATAACAGTTTCAAGCGCCTCAGTATTCTGTTCCTTCACCCCAAGCGCTTGTTCAGTACCAAGCGTCTACTCAAAATCTCTCAGCTCTAGTGGTCTCAAAACCACACATTGCAAGGTTAACAAATGAACAAAAGATGAAAACTAATCTTTGTTATAATTGCAGGAAACCAGGGCACTACCAGGTAAATTGCCCTTATCCAAACGTATCTAAGCCCTCAAGGTAGGATTACTTGGATAGAAACCAATTCAGGAGCAACCTTCGCCAACAAGGTTTGCTAGCGGAATCAGAATCAGCATCCGCACCTAAAGATTTAGAATCATCAGAGGAGAGCAGTGATGATGATGTGCCATTAGATGACTCAGCGCTCCTATGTCTCATGGACAGAGATGATGAAGCGTCTCCTGAGGTAATCAATGAATTATCTATTCCTCTTTCTTATGATGAATTACTTGACAAAGTCAAACAATACTACAATGAATGTCAAAAAGCTGCCAAAATATATCAAAACGATCTCGCTATTATCTCATCACTCATAAGAGATAAAGTAACGCTCAAAGCAGAGTTGCAAGTTCAGCAACAGTGCATTGAGAAGAACCAATCGCTTGAGAGTGAAATTATTCAATTAAAACGCGATCTTGATATAATAGTCAAGAGAGAAGCTAATTTGATTGCTAGACTTGCTAAATCAGAGCAACTCATCTCATCATTATCAAAAGTTTCTAGAAAGTTGGATAATATGACTGAAGTAACTAGATTATTTGGTGAAAAGACCGGTTTAGGATGTGATAAACTCGATAAATAACCTAATAAATCTAATGTTACGGCGAACAACAAAGGAAAGGGTGTTATCTTTGTTGAGAAAGGTTCACAAGGTCAAACACAAAATGAACCTAGCGACAATGGTAAGAGGCCAAACGAGAAAGTCAAAGCTAACTCAGGCAAGGGTAAGGCTAAGGCAAATGATTCACAAAGACGGGTCTATCCAAACGCTCAAAAGACTAAAGAAAAGTCTGACCACTGTGAGTCAAGCGCAAAGCGTCCAGCACCAAAAGTGCAACCCAAGTCAGCGCCAAGGAAATACCAGCGTCAATATCCAAGACAGTCAAGATCATATTATCGATACTATGATGATTATGATTATGGCTATGATTATGATCATTATTATAATCGAGGATATTATTATACACCCAAAAAGCACACACAACACGTTGTGAAACCCAAAAAGGCCAGTATTCCTACAATGAAGACCAGGCAAACATGGGTTCCTAAAGTTCTAATTCAAACTAACAATGTTACTAATGTTAAAGGACCCAAGCAACAACGGGTACCTGAATAGAAATAGAACTTTCCTTTTTGATTGCAGGTACCTAAAGCTAGAGTCAATACATCTGTGTGGTACTTCGATAGTGGATCGTCAACGCATATGACTGGTTCCAAAGATCTTCTGATCAACTATCGAGCCGCCAATGGTCCTCAGGTTGTATTTGGTGACAACTCCAAAGGTAAAACCAAAGGTATAGGTACTACGCATAGGGGGAACATCATGATAAGTGATGTTTATTATGTTGAGGGTCTAAAGCACAATTTATTAAGCATAAGTCAATTTTGTGATAAAGGCTTTGAAGTCATATTCTCAAGTGACTGTTGCTATATAAATGATGCTAAGACTAAGTCTACTAAATTGAAGAGTAAAAGAACTAACAACGTATATTTCGTAGATTGGGGTTCAACAGATGATAACAACCTAACATGCTTTGTTGCTAAAAATGAATCTAAAATGGGTTGGTTATGGCATAGAAAAATGAATCACCTCAACTTCAAAACAATCTCTCAGCTTATAAGTCAAAATCTTGTAGAGGGATTACCAAATGGACCATTTCATAAGGATCGCCTTTGTGACGCTTGTTAAATGGGTAAACAAGTTAAATCATCGTTCAAGAGAAAACCTCATTTATCTACCTTTAGAATACTTGAACTACTTCACATGGATTTGTTTAGACCTGTTCAAATGATCAGTGTAAGCGGTAAAAAGTATACTTTGGTGATAGTAGATGATTTCTCTCGATTTACTTGGGTGGAATTTCTTTCATCCAAAGATGAGACATGTGACAAGTTAACAACGCTTATTCAGCAATTTCAAATATTGAAAAATCTTAAGGTTGCAAGAATAAGAAGCGATCGCGGTACTGAGTTTAGTAACAAGATTGTTGAGAAGCTTTGTGCTGAGAATGGAATACATCATGAGTATTCTGCTCCCAGAACTCCCCAACAAAATGGTGTAGCTGAGCGCCGGAACCGAACGCTCGAGGAAGCCGCTAGGACGATGTTAGCTGAATCCAAGCTTGCTCCTAGGTTTTGGGCCGAAGCGATCAACACTGCCTGTTACACTCAAAACCGTTGCATGATCAACAAACAACATGGGAAAACTCCATATGAACTATGGAAGGGATGTAAGCCAAATGTTTCATATTTTCATGTCTTTGGTTCTAAATGCTATATCCAAAATAATGGATCCCAAAGACTAAAGACATTTGATCCTAAAGCGGATGAGGGAATCTTTCTAGGCTACGCCAAGAATGGAAAGAATTTTCGCATCCTAAATAAGATCAAATCAAAGGTTGAGGAATCTATTCATGTTTTTTTTGATGATGCTAACCAAGAACCGAGTAAGGTTAATGTGAATGATGTAGGAGTTGAAAATCTATGTCATCAAGCGTCTAAGATCACCATTAACGATGACAGTGACGACGATGATGAGATCTCAGTGCCACCTCCTAAGATTACTTGTGAGGTTAGTATGGATAATTATGTAAGAAATGCTGATGATCATGAAGAGGGTGATCATCAAGAGCAAACAAGGATCTGTGAACTTGAAGCGCCTACGCAAGAGGATAGTCAAGCGTCTGATCATCAAGCATCTGTTAAACCTCTTAACCCTTTCCAACCAGATAGACTATGGCTGCGTGATCATCCACCTGAGCAGATTATTGGAGATATTGAAACGCTTGTTAGGACTAGAGCCGCTACGCTGAATGAGGCTATGTTCGCAAGCTTTCTATCTCAAATGGAACTTAAGAAAGTGGATGAAGTGCTAAGCGACCCAAGTTGGATTGAAGTAATGTAAGAAGAGCTTAATCAGTTTGAACGAAATAAGGTTTGGACGCTAGTACCAAGACCAACTCACCAAGGAGTTATTGGAACTAGATGGGTTTATAGAAACAAGATGGATGATAATGGCATTGTGATAAGGAACAAGGCCAGACTCATAGCTCAAGGATATTGCCAAGGAATGGCACTGTGTCATTTAAAACAATCTCTGCAGAAAAATCATTCACTATTCTCAAAATTTCTGCAAATTTTACTCTCTCAAAGAAAATCTCAGTTCACTCTATTTTCAAAAATGACACCAAAGAAAGCTTTCTCTACTTCTGCCAGGTCTATCATCAAGGTTATTGAAGGCCTTATTGTCAACTGGAAATTCCTGTATGATCAACCCCAGATCAACCTACATGACATGATGGACACCGTTACACAGGCGGGGCTTAAGAATTTCTTAACGCAATACTCATATTTCTTTCCAACTGAGGTTGACACTTTTTAGAGGACTGCTAGACTGTCGAAGGACAAGAAGTCTATCTCTTGTCCTCTTCCTATGTCCAAGAAGGAGGCACCTAGGGAATTCGTGTTGTCTGCTGCATCCATTGCAAAGAACTTTAAACTTCCCAATGAGGGTAATGCACTGGATAGTATTACTCTAGCACAAATTAAAGAAGCATGGACGATTATGAGGGCCTATGATGGTGTACCCTACACCCAACAATTTGAAAAGAAAGATTTGGTATCACAATACCGTCTATTGGCTGATTTCTGTAGTAAGATTATTGAATGCAGAGTGGGTACTTTTGATAAGGTCAACCTCACACAATTTCAGATGATGACAGCGATACTCCTCTCTATCAAAATTAACTGGAGTGGGTACATCTTTGGAAGGTTTAGGGACTATCTGAACACCCCAAATAAACCATATGGGCTTGTTTTGAGTGCCCTTCTGTACAGATCAGATTGTGTTTACTCATCTGGTCTCCCGTTGAATAAGACCAAGTTTTTGGGAAGAAGGATTCTGACCAATCTATTCAATCCTCCCAAAGTTAGTGGTGCTACTAAACCACTTTCTGAGCATCAGACTGTACGTGAAGTGTCTGATGAAGAGGCTGAGTGTCCTGCTCAAGAGGAAGCCGTGAAGTGTCCGGCTACTGCCAAGAAGAGGGTCCTAGAAAGCCCAAGGCACAAGCTGTTCCTACTCCTCAAAAAGATGATGAGGAAACTAATGAGGATGCACAGGACAAGGTACCTCTCAAGCAGAGGAAGCTGGAAGGAATTATTAAACAAATTGAATTCGATGAACCAGCTGCTGCTCCTCCCGCTCAAGCGCTCAAACTCATTGAAGGAGTCAACGTGAAGAAAATCCTCAAGCATTCTAGGACAAGCAAGCGTCGAGCTGCTCCTATTCCTGAAGAGCCCGAGACTGTTGAGTCAAGCGCTCCAGTTGCTGTGGAGCCAAGTGCTCAAGTTGCTGTTGAGCCATGCACTCAAAGTATTGCTGATGAGACAAGCTCTCAGGGTAAGTTTATTTCTTCCCACAGCATTTCTATCCCTACATCTGTAGAAGATCCTGCTCTTATAGAGGATAGTTCATGTGTTACAGCTTTAGTTCCAGCTGCTGCTGAAGCTTCAACTAACGTCCACCTAGATGTTGAGTTGACAGAAGTTGTGGCTATTGCCAAAGACGTTGCCGCAGAAGCTGTTGAAATTGAAACTGAGGAACCTGCTTCCAAAGAGGTTCAAACATCAATCCCTGTTCCAGCTATAACAGAGACACGCTCAGAAGGTCAGAGTGTTGCTGAAGACGTTACAAAGCTAAGGCACTTCTTCCAACTGGACACGCTGAAGAGGATTGATCATTCAATCAACTACATGCCCCCAGCGCTCGAAGAAGATTTCATTCCTGTAGGCTATAATGAAGAAAGATATATTGCTGCTGAGAATGAGATTGCTCTGCTGATTGATATCGACAGTAAAATCAAGAATATAGTGTTTAACATTGAGATGACAGAAATTGATAGGAAGTACTATATGGCCATTCAACTACAAAAAACTCCTGGTCAAATACCATCCTCTCTCATTCTTCAACAAGACAGACAAGGAGGAACAACTCCTAGATGTGATGTGGATCTGGCATATTACCTCGACTATGGCCACAGCAAGCCTACAGGTTTTGCTCTCAAAGACTACAATATTCATGTGTATGAGCCACTTCGCCCTAGCTTTCTCAATCCATCAGAGGTAGTCTTGAACCAAGAAGGCTACACACACTTTCCTCATATTGCCAATAGTCCTGAAAATCTAACTTTGGTCAATCCACTTCGCCTATGGAAAAATAAAGCAGTTGATGCCGGTGAGCATCTCGAATCTCTTACAGATCTGATCCAGACTGAAGCTGATGCATATTTTGATAGCGTTTGGAATGCTAACTATCAGGCCGATAGATATCGCTTTGAATCTATCAGAGTTATTCACCATGAAGGCATTAGAGCTATTGTCAACGCTGGCACAGACTACTGTATGAATGAAGTCAATTGGGTTGAAGCGTATATGGGTCATCAATATACATTCACAGAATTTAGTTCAAGCTCTCCATTTATTTGGCATAGGCATGCATGACAAGAAGCTTCATTTCGTCAAGTATTGCCTAAAGAAGCGTCAACAGAGAGTTGGACCTATTCTCAAGCTCCCACTAATTAGACATCAAATTGAGCAATGTTTGCGTCAAGAGCTTCACAAATTGTCCAGTACTCCTCTACATTTCAACGCTCAAGCATCTACCAGTGGCAGTACTCAAATTACTAGCTTGAATTTCACTCCCAGCCACTGCGAAGATAATTTTAACTTGATGGTGAAGATTATGACACCATTATCTCATTTCGACAAAATCTTCACTGCCAATCTCAGACTATGGAACGGCTCAGTCATGAATTCCTTTTGAGGATATCCACTGCTCCCTTCTATACGCAAAGAGGTACTCAGTCATTATGAATTTGTCCTCTCACAGCTAGAAAGAAATCAGGGACTAGCGGAAGCGATCTATCCATATTTAGAAGAGTACTATGCTGCTTACGTGCCTAAAGATCAGCGTCTCAAGTCTCTTCCCTCTGACTGCTTGATTGGATTTTCTAGAAATTACTCCCCAGATTCCATTTTCTCTATCTGTCAAGCGCCGTCCAAAGTCTTTCCGCATCATGTGCTTGATATCGTTGGTCCCATGCACATCAGGGCCATTGATAGTCCCCTTCGCACATTCATTTTCGGTACTTGTTTTTCAAGAACCAGACTCTCTGAACTTTTGAAAGCAGCGTCCACTTCTTATGCCAATTTAGCAAATTGGAACTTCCAATTCGATGACTTTCGCCAAACAGAGTCAGCGCTTGAGGAAGCGCCTATAAATTAGTTGAAGTGTTCCCTTCTGAAGTTGCAAGTATTCCAGCGTCTGCTGAAGAACCAGTTCAAGCGTCTCAACCAGAGGATATTCCTGACGCTTCTGAACTTGTTACTGATGATATTGCTAAGGATTTTTCTCTCGATGTACGAGATACTGTCTTCGATCCAGCGTATCAAGTTCCCCTTAACTCTCTCAAACACTCATCCAGGTTCAAGCGACCGGCTCCTCAAGCGGTTCAATCAGATGTGAGTCAATCTTTTGGTCCTTTGCTCAAATTTGTTTTGGAGGATATCAATGCTCATGTTAATCATAACGAAGAATCTGTCCACTGGATTAAAGAAGATTTAGCAAAGATTGAGTCTCACGTTATGAGCGCTCAAATTGCTCATATGCGTAGTTCAGCTCAAGCGGCTGTTGGTGAGTGCAGACAAGTTTTTCAAGAAATGCATGATGCCACTTACGCCAACCAACTTGCCATAAAAGATGAATTTGAAAAGCGCCTCGAAACCTTAGAGACATCTCTGAATGATGCTACCAGCGCCAAGCTCCTCGCATTGCAGGAACGCTTCAATAAGCGACTGGACGACATCACAGACTCTATGTCTCAGATGGCTCATCAGTTAAGTTTACTTACGGAAGATTTTCTAAAGTCTGATAATAGAAATAAGGGGGAAGAGAAGAAGAAGAAGGGAGAAAAGAGGAAAGCGTCTAGTTCAAGAGCTCAAGAGCCTCCACCTCCTAAGCGTCAAGTTTTACCTTCTCCTTCTGCGCTATGTCTTCCCTCTTGGATAACTGCTGTTGGAGTAAGTGTTTCTGCTGGAGCGCCTAGTAGAACGCTAAGAGAACCTCCACAAGCATTATATCCAAATCTACCAATACCTTCCCGGGCACTGCTTGAACAGTTTGACATCCCTCTTCAAAGAGCATCTATTCCAGAACCTTCAGATCCAAGAATTTTAGCTGAAGAGAGGCAGATGTCTGACTTCATCCGTACTTTCAGAATTGACCTAACTGATTGGGATAAACACTTTACTGCTTTCAAGAAGAGACAACAAGAAGAAAATAAGCTCATAATCAACAAAGATCATGAAGCGATGATGACCTTGGAAGATAATCTGACTGAAGCTATCCGAGTATAAATGCCCGAGCGATACAAAGTTAGATCAAGTCATTAAAGCTTTTTTATTTGCATTATCTATATTATTGTCTCTTATATTTTGTTTGTTTAGTTGTAAAAATGCTTGTAATATTTGATATATATAAAATGCATTTTTCAGCTGAAACATCTCGTTGAAGCGTAACTAACTTTAACTAACCTTATCTAATCAAAGCTAACTTTTATTTTGGATGTCTAACTCGTGAACTATAAAAGAGTAAGTATTGCCATCATTAAAAAGGGGGAAATTATTAGGAGTTTCATGTTAGATGTTTTGATGATGACAATCAGGACTTTCTGTTAGACCCCAAAATATGTAAGTTTGTTTTTAGCTTTGAAGCGTTAGATTTGTAATAGGCTTTGTTTTATTTTTTATTCTAGATTGTTAGGCTAAGTTATCTTAGACTAAGCGTCTGATATGTTCTGAGTGAGTTTATCAGAAGTAAAGTTTGAAGACTCAAGCACCTGAAGTCTGAATGAAGATGAAGATTCCAAGCGTCTAGAATGACCAGCTACATCAAACGTCATCTTATAGGATAGAAGTAATTGAGAGATGAACAAGCATCTATGAATGACTGATTTCAATTGAATTTATTTCTAAGTCCAGAAGGAGTTTAATGCAAATATTCTCAATGCATTAAGTGCTAACCGGCATTTAATTTAAACGCATTAAATGCTGATAAGAGCATTAAATGTGATAAGCACTTTCAGACGTACGGAGAAGCCACCCTATTGGACTGTCAACTATTCAAAGACTGCAGCACCAACTTTTGTGCGGCATATTTTCAGGAAAACGGACAAAAGTTGTTCACTCGCGGAAGTGAGAGACACGCACTTGTGCATGTGTCAAACGGACACTTTTTCTAAGAATGCCTATAAATAGGACTTCAACAACAAGACAAAAACAAGAGAGAATAATTATCAAGTTGAATTGTTGTTGCATTGAAGTCTCATTCCTAAAACTCTCAGAAAAGCCAGAATTTTCAAGAAAACATTCTCTTTGCTTTTCTTCAATTCTTGAGACAGTCAACCAATATCTCAAACATTCTTTTCAAGAGAAACGCACAATACTACTGAGATATTCCTAATTGTTTGAACTTTATCAAAATCAAACAAACCTTTTAGAAAAACCCCTATCCAAGCCTCGCGATCTGTGTGAAGTCGAAGTTGGATACTTGCCGTACTTCTGGGTGAAAGAAGCAAGGGGATTGAAATGATTTGGAGCAGAAATCTGTGTAATCGAGGAGCTCAAGTTATCGACATCCATCTCTCCCTAATTTGTAGAAGATTATGTGTGATTCTTTGAGAATCATTTTAGTGGATTGCCTCCAAGTGTTCAAGGAGAAGAAGGACGTAGTTGGGATTACACCACCCAACGTAACTTACAAATATTGTGTTCTTTACTTTACACTCAGTTTTTCATATTGTCATATCATAAACTGATCAAGTAAAACTTAATCAAACGCTAAGCAACTAAATACACTTTCTGTGACGCTAAAGCTTTTAAAAAGAAGACTACAAAAATCATACCGCTATGCTAACACTAATTAAAGAACTGAACGCTTAAACTTACTTGGTTAAAGTATTCAAATCTTGAAGTCTAAGTTAACTTTCTAAAAACAGTCTTCATCAGACGCTTCGCCGAAGCGTCTATGTTAAGTAAATGCTCAGTCAAGCGTCTACATCTCAAGCGTCCAAAACCATTTTAATACGAAATTTTTTGAAGTTGAAAAAGACTTCAGGGTCTATTCAACCCCCCCCCCCCTTCTAGACCCTTTCGTATGCCACTTGGGACCAACAAATCTGATCGCTAGACTTGCCAAATCAGAGCAGCTCATCTCATCATTATCAAAAGCTTTAAGAAAGTTAGATAATGTGACTGAGGTAACAAGAATGTTTGGTGAAAAGACCGGTTTAGGATGCAATAAATTCGGTAAACAACCAAATAAATCTAATGTTATGGCAAAGAACAAAGGAAAGGGTGTTTTCTTTATTGAGAAAGGTTCACAAGGTCAAACACAAAATGAACCGAGCGACAATGGTACGAGGCCAAATGAGAAAGCCAAAGCTGACTCAGGCAAGGGTAAGGCAAAGGCTAATGATTCACTAAGACGGGTTCATCCTAACGCTCAAAAGGCTAAGGATAAGCCTAACTCAAGCGCTAAGCGTCCAGAACCAAAAGTGCTACCCATACCAGCACCAAGGAAATATCAACGTCAATATCCAAGGTAGTCTAGACCATATTATCGCCACTATGATGATTATGATTATGACTATGATTATGATTACTATTATAATCGAGGATATTATTATACACCCAAAAAGCACACACAACACAATGTGAAACCCAAGAAGGCCAGTATTCCTACAATGAAGACTAGGCAAATATGGGTTCCTAAAGTTCTAATTCAAACTAACAATGCTACTAATAGTGAAGGACCCAAGCAACAATGGGTACCTAAACAGAAATAGAACTTCCCTTTTTGATTGCAGGTACCTAGAGCTAGAGCCGATACATCTGTTTGGTATTTCGATAGTGGATCATCAAGACACATGATTGGTTCCAAGGATCTATTGATCAACTACCGAGCTGCCAATGGTCCTCAGGTTGTATTTGGTGACAACTCCGAAGGTAAAACTAAAGGTATAGGTAATATGCATAGGGGGAACATCATGATAAGTGATGTTTATTATGTTGAGGGTCTAAAGCACAATTTATTAAGCATAAGTCAATTTTGTAATTAAGGCTTTGAAGTCATATTCTCAAGCGACTGTTGCTATATAAATGATGCAAAGACTAAGTCTACTAAATTGAAAGGTAAAAGAACAAACAATGTATATTTGGTAGATTGGGGTTCAACAATTAATAACAACCCAACACGCTTTGTTGCGAAAAATGAATCTAAAACGGGTTGGTTATGACATAGAAAAATGAATCACCTCAACTTTAAGACAATCTCTCAGCTTATAAATCTAAATCTTGTAGAGGGATTACCAAAAGGACCATTTCACAAGGATCGCCTTTGTGACGCTTGTCAAATGGGAAAACAAGTTAAATCATCTTTCAAGAGAAAACCTCATCTACCTATCTCTATAATACTTGAACTACTTCACATGGATCTGTTTGGACCTATTCAAACGATCAGTGTGATTGGTAAAAAGTATACTTTGGTGATATTAGTTGATTTCTCTCGATATACTTGGGTGGAATTCCTTTCATCCAAAGATGAGACGTGTGACAAGTTAACAGCGCTTATTTGGCAACTTCAAACATTGAAAAATCTTAAGGTTACAAGAATAAGAAGCGATCACGGTACTGAGTTTACTAACAAGGTTGTTGAGAAGTTTTGTGCAGAGAATGGAATACATCATTAGTATTCAGCTCCCAGAACTCCACATTAGAATGGTATTGCTGAGCGCCGAAATAGAACGCTCATGGAAGCTGCCAGGACAATGTTAGCAGAGTCTAAGCTTGCTCCTAAATTTTGGGCCGAAGCGATCAACACTGCTTGTCATACTCAAAATTGGTGCATGATCAACAAACAGCATGGGAAAACTCCATATGAACTGTGGAAAGGACGTAAGCCAAATGTTTCATTCTTTCACGTCTTTGGTTCTAAATATTTTATTCATAACAATGGATCCTAAAGCCTAAAGACATTTGATCCTAAAGCGGATGAGGGAATCTTTCTAGGGTACACTAAGAATGGAAAGAATTTTCGCATCCTAAACAAGATCAAATCGAAGGTTGATGAATCTATTCATGTTGTTGTTGATGATGCTAACCAAGAACCGAGTAAGGTTAATTTGAATGATGTAGGAGTTGAAGATCTATGTCATCCAGCGTCTAAGATTACCATTGATGATGCTAGCGACGACGATGATGAGATCCTAGTGCCACCTCCTAAGATTACTCGTGAGGTTATCTCGGATAACAATGAAAGATCTGCTGATGATCATGAAGAGAGTGATCATCAAAAGCAAACAAGGATATGTGAACTTGAAGCGCCTACGCAAGAAGGTAGTCAAGCATCTGATTGTCAAGCTCCTATTCAACCTCTTAACCCTTCCCAGCCAGATAGACTATGGTTGTGTGATCATGTACTTGAGCAGATTATTGGAGATATTGAAGCACCTATTAGGACTAGAGCCACTACATTTAATGAGTCCAAGTTCGCTAGTTTCGTATCTCAAATGGAGCCTAAGAAAGTGGATGAAGCGCTAAGCGATCCAAACTGGATTGAAGCCATACAAGAAGAGCTTAATCAGTTTGAGCAGAATAAGGTTCGGACGCTAGTACCAAGACCAACTCACCAAGGAGTTATTGGAACTAGATGGGTTTATAGAAACAAGATGGATGAGAATGGCATTGTGATAAGGAACAAAGCCAGACTCATAGCTGAAGGATATTGTCAAGAAGAGGGCATTGATTTTGATGAGACATATGCTCCTGTCGCCCATCTTGAAGCAGTCTGCATGTTTCTAGCATATGCAGCGTTCAACAAGTTTATAGTGTATCAGATGAACGTAAAGAGTGCCTTACTAAATGGTAAACTCCAAGAAGAGGTTATGTGGAGCAACCACCGGGATTCATCAACAACCATGGTAAGGGTATAGTTTACAAGCTAGATAAAGCACTTTATGGGTTTAAGCAAGCACCCCGAGCATGGTATGACACTCTCTCTATTTTCCTTATTGGTAAAGGCTTTTCAAAAGGCAGCGTTGATACAATATTATTTAAAATTACCAATGTTGAAGATATTCTCTTAGTCCAAATTTATGTTGATGATATTATATTTGGCTCTACTAACAAGCGTCTGTGTGAGAAATTTTCAAAATGATGCAAGAACAATTTGAAATGAGCATGATGGGTGAATTAACTTTCTTCTAAGGATTACAAGTTAAACACTCCCAAATGGAATATTTATTAACCAAACTAAATATTCACGTGATATGATTAAGAAATTTGGTATGGAAAATGCATCATCTTTAAAAATTGCAATGAGCAAAACGCTTAAGTTACATAAAGTTGAAAGTGGGAAGAAAGTTGATATTATGTTTTCGGTATGCATGTGTGCACGTTTTCAAGATGATCCTAAAGAGTCACACCTTATTGCTGCTAAGAAGATCCTTAAGTACCTAAAAGGTACACAAAATGTGGGCTTATGGTATCCAAGGGACTCTCTTTTTGAACTAATTGGTTACTCAGATGCAGATTTTGCAGGTTGCAAAATAGATCGTAAGAGTACTAATGGTACATGTCAATTTCTAGGTGATAGGTTAGTTTCATGGCATAGTCAGAAACAACAACCCATAGCTAGCTACCTCGACAGCTGAAGCCGAGTATGTAGCTGCAGGAGGTTGTTGTACACAAGTACTATGGATCAGGCAAAAAATTAGAGAATATGTTATAATCCTAGGTCAACCCCCATTCATTGTGATAACCAAAGCGCTCTAGCCATGACTCAGAACCCTGTTCTTCATTCCAAAACCAAACATATTGATATTAGATACCATTTTCTTCGTGACCATGTTCAAAAGAAAGATATCTCCATGCACTTTATTGGAACTGACAAACAATTGGCAGATAGCTTCACCAAAGTGCTCAACGAACAATGTTTTCTCACTTTGAGAAGTGAATTAGGTATGATCGATTTAAACGCTTAATCATCATGCATTATATTTTATTAGAATATAATTTAGGGGGAATCCACGCCATTTATGTCTAAAATATCTTTGAAAAGTTGTTACAAGTTAACAAATTTAGGGGGAACCTTAAAATTGTACTTGAATCTAACTGAAAGCGTCAATGATCAAAAACTTTCAAATGCATGATCATCAACGCTCAGTATTATTTGTGCATAATATGTTGAACGCTCAAGCGTTAACATAAAACAATTACAACAAGTGCAAACAAGAGGTATCAATCAATTGTTGAACTTATTCCCTCCAACACTTAATATAAAATTATTTGTGAAATTCATGCATAAATTTTACACGCTTCTTGAAGCAGTGGATAGACTCAAAATTCTATTTTGTACTCTATCTACACGCTTCTATCACATCAAACTGGCGGGTAATCAAAACTTTTCAAAATGACGGTTCAGAGTTAGTACATGTCTATGTACGTGTCAGTATACCATCAGGCGGGTGCATTACACTCTGAAAATGCCAAACGTTTTAAATCTTTAACTCGGATTTCAAATCTTTATATATGGGAGTTACTAAATGTAACTTCCCTCTCTTGCTTAAAACTCGTGTCCGCACTTAAATGTTCATGGCGGAGATTAAAATAACTTTACACGTGTCTAAATCCTACTAAGATGAGAGAACACAAGTTTTAAAAATTCTTTTACTTTGTCATTTACTCTTACCCAAAGCTTTCTGCAAAATTATTTTCTTTCTCTCTCTTCTTCAAAAAGCAAATCTCATTTCATCTCTTTCACTACAATGGCGCCGAAGAAATCTACTGCTACTTCTACCGAGCCTACCATCAAGGTCACTGAAGACCTTGCTGTCGAGTGGAAATTTTTGTATGAACAACCTCAGATTAACCTGACAGACATGATAGACCTGGTAACCAAGATAGGGCTTAAAACATTCTTAACTCAGTACTCCTATCTGTTTCCGATGGAAGTCGACATCTTCTGGAGAACTGCTAAACTCATCACAGACAAGAAGTCTATCTCTTATCTCATTCCTCTATCCAAGAAAGAGTTACCAAAAGTGTTCGTATTGTCTGCTGATTCAATCGCCAAGAACTTCAATCTCCCAAATGAGGGTGAGGCGTTGGATTGTATTACTCTGGAACAAATCAAAGAAGCATGGACTACTATGAGTGCTTATGACGGTGTACCATACAATCAACACTTTGAAAAGAAAGAACTAGTGTCCTAATATCGACTGATGGTTGATTTCTGCAGCAAAATCATAGAATGCAGAGTGGGTACCTTTGATAAGGTGAACCCAATCCAATTTCAGATGATGACAGCGATACTCCTCAACATCAAGATCAACTGGAGTGAGTTTGTCTTTGGAAGGTTTCGGGACTGTTTAAGCACCCCAACTCGATCAGAGTGCGTCTACTCGTCTGGTCAACCTCTGAATATGGCCAAGCTGCTGGGAAAAAGGATTCTGAACAATCTCTTCAATCCTCCCAAAGGTGGTGGTGGTGCTAGACCACTGTCTGAGCGTATAGAAGTATGTGAAGCGTCTGATGAAGAGGCTGAGCGTCCTGCTCAAGTGGAAGCCGTGAAGCGTCCGACTGTTACAAAGAAGAGGGCTCCCAGATGGCCCAAGGCTCAAGTTATTTCTTCTCCTCAAAAGGATGATGAGGAATTCGATGAGGATGCAGAGGACAAGATCCCTCTGATCAAGCGGAGGAAGCTGGAAGGTATAATAAAGCAAATAGACTTCGAGTAGTTTGACTTTTTTATATATGTTTTTATCAATTTTTACTAATCGAGTCGAGCTCTAGCCGAACTTCAAAACTTATCAAACACAAAAATTTGTTCAAGCTTGGTTTGATACGCTGATGAACCGAGCTCAAACGAGTTTTTAGCGAATGAGCTGGAGTCGAGTATCGAGTAGTTTGATTCGTGCTTCGGCGTTTTGTGTTGAAATGACAAATAACATATTTGAAAACCAGCAGTAAGTGATGTTTTGATAGTTCAAGGGGGTAACTGATATTTAGGGTATAGTTGAATATTGATTTTTTTCCCAATAAAATATATGTAATTTAGTAAAGATTTTGTTATTGGCCAATTGTATGAAAAATCCATCTTTTTTATAATTGAAGATTTATTAGTTAGATACATATAATATATCAGCAGAATATTTTAAGGATGAGTCTTTGGGTCGAGAAATAAGATACATTGAATATTTCTTGGAAGGCCTATACTGTTTAGAAATCAAGGAAAAGGAGATAAAATGGAGCAAGAAATGGTCATCTCACAATAAAACCATGTGAGGAGAAATATGATAATGTTTAGATACACTTTTGTGTGTCGTATTTAAAAGTAATTTATATCACGTCACCATTAGTTGTATATTATTGTTTGATTTGACATGGTTAATTTATATTTTTTGCCCGTGTGTATTAAACAGGACCTATTTAGGAAGACATAATTTTAAAACCTTTTCTTCACTACATAGTTTGATAATTGCAACTTTTTGTTCTTCTCTTGATAGAGGGAGCGTATATCGTTGAACTTAATTGTTTGTTTATTTGCCAACTTCCAAAATTGTAGAAAATATATATTACACATGGAATTTTCCTACACACACACATATATATATATATATATACCACACATACACATACAGAAGGGAGTTAAGGAAGAAATATTTTAGAATAATGAATTGAATAATCACTAGTAGAAAAATGGCTTTTTGTTACACCATATATGTCGTGCCAAAAGGTCTAAATTCGTAACAAAAGCCTTTTTGTTACGGATTTGTTACGAATTTAGTGTCGTTCCAGATGCAGCCGTGGCATAAAATTTGGAACGGCAGGCAAGCGTAGCAAAAGGTATTTGCTACGAGTAAAACAACGTTTGTTACACCTCAAGATTCATAGCAAATACATGTAAAAAAATGACCACCTTTTGGTACACTTTATGTGTTGTAGTAAAAATAAGGTTTTTACTACAACAATATTAGCTTAACAATAACATAGAATATGTATTTACCCAATTGTTATGGCTATTTTGGCGTAGTAAAAGCTTATAAAGTACATTATCACTCTTAAATAATCAAAATTTTTCTACAAATTGAGCTCGACCAAACAAATTAAGATCTTATATAAATAAACGATAAACCACAATATTTCATGTTCAACATACAAAAGTTAATACTTATTCATAGAAAATATCCAAACTTAAGCAATAATAACTAAGACAAAAGTTACACTAATATCCAGTAATGACTACAAATGACAAACAGGTCAAGTTTTGTAAACCTACGTTAACATGAACCACTACAAATTAAAGGTAGCTTGCGTAATATAATTTGTTCATGTAGCTTGCAACAATATCAATATTTAGCAATGTCTCTTAAATCTCCATGACCTGTAAAATAAAAAAAAAATATAACATATTAATTGAATCTTATAAGTAAAGAAAACTAAAAATATATATATAAAAATATAAAATTAGTCAAGTTTTAGACATACATCAACAAACTCCCAATTAATGCATTTGTGTATCGCTTCTCCGATAGTTCTAGCACCTTCATAAGGTCTTAGTAGCTTTTCATTTGGTATCAATGTCTTTTCAACATACACCTTTACAAATACGTGTCTGTCTTTCTTTTCACCACCAATCAAATCAACAACTACACCTTGTGCCACAATACTTTTTGGTATTCGATGGCAAAATAAGTGTACTCGAGTCCCAATCTATAAGAACAAAACAATAATCAACTAAGCTTATTGTATTAACTTTTAAATAATCAACAGAACATAGAATTAAGCACACATACACACTGCGCAAACATAATATATGATATGACTAGACACAATCAAATAGAAAGGCAAATCAAGAAACACATTCCTATTTAATTTCATAAACATGAAAATAAGCACAAAAATCTCCATAAAATAGACCAGCTCACTCAATCTTGCAACATTTTGACTTAATTGGCACATTCATACAAGCAAGTATCTACATCTCTTTTTGCTTCCGAGTGCGTGAATCTTGACGATCAATTCAACAGAATATACAAAAAAGCACAAATACACACTGCACAAACTAAATATATGCTAAACCCAATCAAATAGGGAGATAAATCAAGAAATACAGTGATATTCTAAAACATGAAAATAAGCACAAAAAAATCCGAAAAATAGACCAGCGCACTCAATCTTGTAACATACAGTTATAGTATGTTACAAGAAATACAGTATGGTACAAGATATGGCAAAATAGACCAGCGCACTCCGTAAAATATAGTCATATATGGAAAAACAATAATCAACTAAACTTACTATATTAATTTTTAAATAATCTAACAAATCACAATACATTGCTAACAAATTTTCTAAAATGATATAGTGTGATAATACCTTGATAGAGTTATCATAGTAATCTTGGACCGTCTTTTACTTCTTAGATTTACCACAATTATTCTGCGTATATAATCAGATTATTCAATCAATACGAGAGCACAATCACTTAAACGTGCTAAGATGATATGATCAAACAATCTCAAAACAACCAATTAAATCATAAATCTTACAAAGTACAAAACTAAACTAGATGATAGCTTCAATTTACATATAAAACTAGTTTGAAAATATTCATACAAAATAGAAATTTTCTCCACAACCGCACCCCGCTTACAGAAACAAAGTCCTCCAAAATTCAAAAATCACATGCATTACAAAAACTTAAAACCAAGAACCTTTACAATTATCTAAAAAAATCTACAAGAAACCACCCAAATATAGTCACATACAAAGAACGATGCAAAATTTCATTTATAAGCTAATGGGACGTCATAAAATATAATTCTTCAACAACAATAATAATCAGGAAAATATATTAACTTAAAAGAACCTATAAATCCAAAATACCACATTTTTCACGAATGAGCATTTAGTTAATTATTGAGCACCTGTTCTTCATGAGAGGGAGGATCTGGAGAATCATTTAATCTATTAGTAGGTGGTCGATGAGAGCTTGATGCATCTGGAACCTATACATTTTACATTGAGTTAAAGTTTGACATTCTTTACAGTTACTGATATATAATATAGTCACTTACTTGACCACTATGTGACATGGGAGAAGATGCAGGAAATTGACTTAAAAGCTTCTCCAGCTTCTTTGTTAGATTGCTCATTTTCTCCTTCTCTATGAGTAATAACTCTTTTTCACAACTAAATTCATCTTTCATCTGCTCCATTTTTTCTCTTTCCTCTATCATTTCATTTTTAAGCTTTTGCATCTCTTCTTTATCTTCTGGTTGTTGAAAGGTTGTCGATGCAAATGCAGCTAATGCAACACGTTTCCTTATCCTTTCTAAGTGTCTTACACGAATGTGATTCTCCCCCATAGCATTCTTAAAAAGTTTCTCCTTAAACTCTCGTGTTCTTTCTGCCTCTGGCTTCTTAGCTAATTCTTCCTTAAAATAATTCTGTAAATAATAGAAAATATAATATAAGTAGAACCTTATATAATATATAATGAAAACATAATCAGAAAAACATTTACAAAGAATATCTAAGCAACTCTTAACTTACATATAATTCAGTTGTGTTTTCATCATCCCCAATGCCTTTCCACGAGCTCGAGACTCCATCCAAATATCAAGATCAGTAGGATCTAATCCTGCCATTAGAAACTAAAACAGAACAAATTGAAGTGAACATGAATATACATACATCACATTTTTAATAAAAAAGGATAATAATCAGAGAAGCCATCCAAAAGAAAATCTTACCTCTTGTTCCAATACAGTAAAAGGGATCCTCCCGGTTCTATGAAGACATTCCTTCATACCAACATTTTTCGCATTTTTTGCAGCAATTTTCTACAACAAAAAGTGCAAAGTTCATCATCTCTAAGAAAAATTTACACTTTTGGGGTAAATGATGCATATACTTTAATTATAGATAACCTGTACGTCTTCATCTTTCCAATATTCCACCAAGTCCAACCATTGGTCTAGTTCAATGCAATCAGATGGCAATTGTGAAAGATACTCTTCATCATCTAAATGTGGTAGAAAGTAATCTTCTTTGATCGTATGCTTCCACTTTCTCCAAATGCCATTGAGATCAGACAATACCACTTTCTTAGCTTCAGGAGGGAGGGTGGTATTAAACTAAAATATGATATTTAGCCAAAAATCAATACGAATGTAAAAAGTTAATAAATATCACAACAGGCAAGAGAATGCACAAATAACATGATAATGGAACAGAAGTAATGAATTTTCTAACCTCCACCTCCTCCCAAGCCATATCTCTCAAATATTGTGGGATGTGATTGAATTCAGCATAGTTCAAGGGTAATTTAACCCCTATACGTGCTAAACATCCCAATGCAGATTTGTATGGAATGGCATCGGGTCCAATCACTTTTTTTTCTCTATTCAATGTGACTTCAAGTTTCTTTGTGCCCCAAATCTTTGGAAACTGTGCAGGACCTCTACCTTTTTTAATAGTTGTTGGTGGGTTCGCAATTGAACTTGTTGCACATGGTCCTGTATAAATTACCAAAAGATTATATAACGAAAAACTAAGAACTAAATACTACAACCGGAATGATTACCCACATTTAAAGCATCAAAATAGCTAAATACTTTTACCTCTACTTGAAGTTCCGTGTATCTGTGATTGGGAAATCATTCGTTCTTGGTTTATTCCTTGAGAATGTGATTGAGGCCTACTAGGAACTTGATGTGCTTGTGGATTGATTGGAATATGCTGTTGAGAACGTGTTTGTCACAGGCTTGTAGAGTCGAGCTGGGAAGAAGACACATTTTGAATAATGTGTTCCTTTGATCTATTCTCATTTTTTTTCAATTCAATCATCTCTCTCATGGTACCAGCTCGTCTTTGTTTTCCCTAACCCATGTCTGTAAATGTCAAAACAATAATTCAATGGTTAGAAAGATACAAAAATTAACTTATTGTTCTACAACATAAAGTAACATAAAGAAAATAATCCCATATTCGTGTATCCACTTTAAAAAAAATCGACAGTAAAATTAACTATATTGAAGAATTATCAGCAGCAGCAAGAGCACCACAGAAGAGAAAATTACTACATGATTAAGCCCCGTCTCAAATAGTCAGTCTCAAATAACCAGACCCAAGCTGTCTCAAATAGGCCAAATATATAGTATAACAGAGCATGCACAATTGCTTTATCCTACTATAATTGCCTTTGTATTCTCTAATCAAGAAAAGGATGACAACAAGGAAAAAAACTCAAATACACACATAATCACAAATTATAAAGAGCTTTATATAGGGAAAGGGACACTTCTACCTGTTGGCACACGTTAAGCTGGTAGGATATATGAAATTTAATGACTGGCCACAAGGCTTCAAGGTGAATCACCAACCTATTAAGAAAAGATTCATGTTCAAACAGAAAGAAAAAATCAAATAAAAATTAATAGGACTTTATTATCCCATCCATATATATGTGATAGATGATAGAAAATAAATAGACAATCCTCATATGATTTTTAGATTTGGTATTATCACTTCAATTTTCTATTACATAATCACGTAATATTTTCAGTTACATGTACATATGTGTGATAAATTAATCCAAATCATGTCATACTACAGGTAATATATCTTTTAACCATGACTTAAAATGCATTGCCAAAAATCAGCAGTCATATATGAAAATATATCGATTAATAATATATGAAAATGCATCTTTAAAGCTCTCATTATAATTTGAAATGTTCTCAAGTAATGTACTCAAGTATTCAACTATTCTATGAATAAACCTATATGTGAAAAAACTCAAATTACAAAGTGGTAAACCTGAAGATATTATATGTGTATATATATAATATAAGTTAACAAGATTATGCTTTTTAACCGTGTTAACTCCACTGTTCCAGTATTCATATTTATGGCTATTTAAATGCTTCTATATCATAGCAAGAGGTTCTAGCAATCATAGTGATAAATAACAATCCTAAAGTTGAATATTGCAACTTTCATAATGTTCTATGACACGAAAAATCCTTACTTGTATAAAATAGCAAGTGGACTGGTCATGTGTAGTAATAGAATGGATATTAAGTCCGGAATGTCGAACCCACAGAGACTCGTATTTTAAATTAACAAGTTTAAAGCAATTGAATTAAATTAAAAGATTTTTGATTAATTGACAGTAGAAAGGTAAAAACTAAGACTTAACAATTTGATTGAGATTCTTATATGAGAAAGCAACTAAGGCACATGCTTCAACCTTTATTATTTGTAAATATATATGAGTGATTCTTCTAATTATTAGACTATTATTGCTTTGGTAGAAAAAATCTTGAATAATTATTACCCGATCTCTCGGCTGTAATAATCCTATGATTACGTGACAGTTCTCTAAATATATCTATCCGAGAATCAAATCATTAACCATGCATTCAAGTTCTAGAATTTCCCCGGATTAATTCGGCTAACAGCACCCGGAAATCTATACCTATCTCTAGGAGCAATTCCTCATGTTTTTCGGATGATGTGTTAATTCCTTTGAACCCTAATATATATTCTCTCAAATAATAAATTAGGCTAATTAGCAAACATATGTTGATCAAGCATACGATTGGAATAAAAGCATAAAATTAACACACAAAACAATAATAGAATTAAAATAAACAATCACTTCATATATATAAACTCATAAAATTGGCATTCACATGGCCTTAATTTGATTAATTTAGTTCATAATTATAATTGGAAAAACAATTAAAAACATAGAATTATTCATAAACAAATATTCTGAAAATAAAAAGCTCCCTGTTAATAATTGATGAACTCGTGTTGAATCGTCGTTCTCTTCGTCTTGCTCGTTTCTTTGCTCCAATATCCTCTCTAGCTGCCAATTTCAAACCTCTCCTTCTTGTTGTAAGAGAAAGTATCCTATTTGAGTGTAGTGTTAGTGTGTTTTGTGTTGTTGTGTGTTGGGTCATTTTGACATGAAACAACACCCCTATTTATAGTAGTATGCACTAGAGGATAACAACGAATATACACTAAAAGAATACAAATGGGGTACACATAGCACATGCCTAAAGGAGACAACTAATGTTCATCATGAACATAAGTAAAAACCCACACTACACATGCTCAAAAGTAGACAACTATCAGCATTATAAATGAAAGGGGCACACAACACATGCATTACAATCATTAAAGGAGGCAACTAATGGTCTTTAGGTGTCAAAAGTTTCTAAGGTTCGTCCAGCTGCCCGTAGCATTTTTCCTTCTGCGCAGCAATAGTGTTTTCTTCATAACTTTTTCCTCAGATCTTAGATTCAAGTGATTCAAGTTCTCACGTGAAGCTAAGACATAGATCTACAACTTTGTAGAAGAACACGTTCTCAGATTCTGCGTCCAAAATACAGAATTATTGCATTTTCTTCCAGCTGATTTCTCTATTGTTATGATTTTTACCTTGAATTCATTTAAAACACAAATCAAAGCCACAAGTGGTAAAATTCATACATATTTGAACCTAAACCATGAAATTATTGACCTCTCAAATGTGTAAAACTCACACTTATCATTCTATTTCCCTCATTGATGAGGTTCAAGTAAAAACGGTTACCGAAAGGCCCAAAAGGAACATTAAGTTGCCAATCAGATACACAACTTAAGTCTATTTTAGTTTGCCTTTCTATATTCCAAATATTTTAATTTATCTTATCTTGTTGCTGAAGTTGACTTTTGTTTTTCTCTTTTGGGGTCTTTATATTAGGAGTTGGAACATTAGTTTGAGGAGCAGAATCTGAAAAATTAGAAAAAAACAAAACTCTCTGTATTCTTTCTTGCAACTGTGCACAAGAAAAGAGCTTGTTTGTTGAGTTTATGACATTTGTCTCTTATTCTTATAATCGATTTCATCATCACTTTCGTAGATTTCGCGAACTTAATTCTTTTGCCAGCATAGCGCCATCACTCATGCTAATAGTTTCTGTATTTGTTGTTAAAAAAAGGTAAAGTACAGTTTGCCTGATTCAACTGAAAACTATGTATCAAACACCCCCTTAAACTATCAAACGTAACATTTCCCCCCACTAATTTTGAGAGGCAGTGGTTTCAGGCGACAGAATCAGAAGCCTCGAAGTGCAAGTACACCTTGCTATGAAAACTCAGTTCAATTTTTTGTTAATTAATTGATGGGTGTTGATTCTTCTACTATAATGGTGGAAATACATTTACACACATATCTACATAATAAAAGAGGGAGAAGCAAAGACGGGCTGACAAGAAAAATTTGAAGTACATTTACACACACAAAATTGGATTATTATTAAAAGAGACTACCTGGGAAGAAAAAAAACTTGAAGGAAAATTTGCACAACTCTTTGAAGAATGGCTCTCCTGTTCCACCGATTATTAAGAATTTGCGCAGAGACCCAAACCTACAAGAGAGAGGCTGGAGGCACCGGTGTTAATGGTTGTCCCGTTCCGTCGCCGTTAAGATCCCTAACTGGCTGTCCCGTTAAGCCTTGAATGTCTGTCCCGTTCCGCCGCCGCTGCTATTAATGGAGGCTGGAGGTGCCGCTGTTCAGAGGAAAGGAAGAGGGTTTGGGTAGAGACTCTGTTCCGCCGCCGCCACTGTTAATGGAGACTAAAGGCGCAGCAGTTCAGATGAAAGGAAGCGGATCTGGGAAAGGAAGAGGAAAGGCTGGAGACTGTTCATACTCCATTATTCTTACAGTAATGGAAAAGGGGAGGGAAAGATTGGGGTTTTGCCCGCTCCATTATTCTTACAGAAATGAAAAAAGGGAGGGAAAAATTGGGGTTTTGCCCGCTCGATTTTGGAGTAAAATAAATTTAGAAAATAATAATAAAACTAAACTATGTCGTTTTGTCACTTTTTAACTACGTTGGGGGCATCGTAGGAAATAATGTTTTTATTACGATGTCTAAGTTGTAACAAAACCATAAAACGACATAGTTTTGATGATTCGTTTATTACGCTGCAATATTTGTAGTAATTAAATACCTTTTAGAACGACTTTTGCATCGTAGCATAAACAGTCGTAACAAAGGGCATTTTTCTTGTAGTGAATCAATGTTCAATCCTTTCCGCAACGAGATTTACGTTTGCTGATCTATTGGCTACTTTGCATGCATTCATAAGGCAAACTTCAGCAATAACCAGAAACGAGTGTTTGGCTAAATTCATGCTCCTATTTTTCTAACTCTTTTATGTTATTCAGTTAATTGAAACCTTTTACAGGAGCTCTCAAAGAAAGTACTATAAGTTAACTTTTTATTTTATTTCTGTTGATGGTTGTAATTTACTTTACTAGATAGAAGAGAACTCATGCGATCATAAAGCATAAACATATAAAAACACAGCTAAACAATATGGAATCAAATGCAAGTATTATAAAAAGCTCCCAAGTCTAGACTCTTTACTATAAAATAAAAGTATAATGAAAATGCAAATAAACGAAACTAAACTAGATATTAATAAGAAAAGACCTAAAGATCCGGTCTAAGAACTGCAAAACTATACGGTAAATCAGAGGCAAAATGAGGTTGAATCAATTCTGAAGAAATTTAGACGTTGGTGGCGGTTTTCTGGAGCTGGATCTCCCCCGCCTTGTCATCCTTCGGACCACGTCTCTTCTCTTTCATGGTGTAGTAAGTCCAGACGATGAGCTGGATTAATCCATATAGTCCTCCAACTCCATTTCCGAACTACAACGTTACAAGAATAATAATTAAGCAAGCACAAAGTAAATTATGTGATATGTGTAATTATATATGGTGTAGAATTGAATGAACTTACAGCAATGTAGAGATCAAAGATCTTGAGGTTAGCATAAGCAAACCATGTGACACCATTTAAGAAACCAGCCAAACATAGCCAAACGGGCAAGAATTCAGCATGTCAATTTCTAGGTGATAGGTTAGTTTCATAGCATAGTAAAATACAACAATCGATAGCTACCTCTACAGCTGAAGCCGAGTATGTAGCTGCAGGAAGTTGTTGTACACAAGTATTATGGATGAGGCAAAAACTTAGAGATTATGTTATAATCCTAGGTCAACCCCCATTCATTGTGATAACCAAAGCGCTCTAGCCATGACTCAGAACCCTGTTCTTCATTCCAGAACCAAACATATTGACATTAGATACCATTTTCTTCGTGACCATGTTCAAAAGAAAGATATATCCATGCACTTTATTGGAACTGATAAGCAATTGGCAGATAGCTTCACCAAAGCGCTCAACGAACAATGTTTTCTCACTTTGAGAAGTGAATTAGGTATGATCGATTTAAACGCTTAATCATCATGCATCATATTTTATTAGACATATAATTTAGGGGGAATCCACGCCATTTATGTCTAAAATATCTTTGAAAAGTTGTTACAAGTTAACAAATTTAGGGGGAACCTTAAAATTGTACTTGAACCTAACTGAAAGCGTCAAGGATCGAAGTTAAATTTTCTGCATGAACAACCTCAGATTAACCTGACAGACATGATGGACCTGGTAACCAAGGCATGGCTTAAAACATTCTTAACTCAGTACTCCTATTTATTTCCGATGGAAGTTGACACCTTCTGGAGAACTGCTAAACTCTCCGCAAACAAGAAGTCTATCTCTTGTCTCATTCCTCTATCCAAGAAGGAGTCACCAAAAGTCTTCGTATTGTCTGCTGATTCAATCGCCAAGAACTTCAATCTCCCAAATGAGGGTGAGGCGTTGGATTGTATTACTCTGGAACAAATCGAAGAAGCATGGACTACAATGAGTGCTTATGACGGCGTACCATACAATCAACACTTTGAAAAGAAAGAACTAGTGTCCTAATATCGACTGATGGCTGATTTCTGCACCAAAATCATAGAATGCAGAGTGGGTACCTTTGATAAGGTGAACCCAATCCAATTTCAGATGATGACAGCGATACTCCTCAACATCAAGATCAACTGGAGTGAGTACGTCTTTGGAAGGTTTCAGGACTGTTTAAGCACCCCCAACTCGATCAGAGTGTGTCTACTTGTCTGGTCAACCTCTGAATCAGGCCAAGTTCCTGGGAAAAATGATTCTGAATAATCTCTTCTATCCTCCCAAAGTTGGTGGTGCTGCTAGAGCACTGTCTAAGCGTATAGAAGTACGTGAAACATCTGATGAAGAGGCTGAGCGTCCTGCTTAAGTGGAAGCCATGAAGCGTCCGGCTGTTACAAAGAAGAGGGCTCCCAGAAATTCCAAGGCTTAAGTTATTTCTTCTCCTCAAAAGGATGATGAGGAAACCGATGAGGATGCAAAGGACAAGATCCCTCTGATCAAGCGGAGGAAGCTAGAAGGTATAATAAAGCAAATAGACTTCGAAGATCCAGCTGCTGCTCCTCCCACTCAAATGCTTAAACTCGTTGAAGGAGTCAACGTAAAGAAGATTTTCAAGCTTTCCAGGACAAGCAAGCATCAAGCTGCTCCTGAAGAGCCTGAGACGGTTGAGCCAAGCGCTCAAGTTGCTGTTGAGACAAGCTCTCGGGGTAAGTTTATTTCTTCCTACAACATTTCCTTTCCTACATCTGTAGAAGATCCTGCTCTTATAGAGGATAGTTCTTGTGATACAGCTATTATTCCGGCTGCTGATGAAACACCCGTCGACGTCCACCTGGATGTTGATTTAGAAGAAGTAGTGGCCATTGCCCAAGACCTTGAAACAAGCGTTGCAATGGATGCCGAGGAACCTACGTCGGAAGGGTTCCAACCATTACATTCTTCAACGATCATGACTGAGGCACGCTCAGAAGGTCAGAGCGTTGCTGTGGAAGTTACAAAGCCAAGGCAATTTTTCAAGCTGGATACACTGAAGACGATAGATCATTTAATCAATTATATGCCTCCAGCACTTGAAGAAGACTTCATCCCCGCAGGCTACAAGGAAGAACGATACATCATTGCGGAGAATGAAATTGCCTTGCTGATTACCATTGACAGTAATATCAGGGATATAGTGTTTAACACTGAGTTAACAGAACTGGAGAGGAAAATACTATTTGGCTGTTCAACTTGGTAAAACTCCTGATCAGATACCTTCTTATATTATTCTTCAACAAGACAGAGAAGGTGGTAGAACTCCTAGATGTGATGTGGATCTGGCTTACTACGTAGACTGTGGGTACAGCAAGCCAACGGGTTTCGCTCTAAGAGACTACAACATCAGAGTTTATGATCCTCTACGCCCTACTTTTCTCAATCCCTCAGAGGAAGTCTTAAACAGAGAAGGCTACACACATTTTTCTCATATAGCAAACAGTATTGAGAACATGAATTCTGTTCATCCACTCCGACTATGGAAGAATAAAGGGATTCATGCCGGTGAGCGTCCAGCATCTCTAACGGATGTGATTCAATCAGAAACTGATACTTTGACAACGTCTGGAATGCTAGCTATCAGCCTAATAGATATCGCTTTGAATCTATCAGAGATATTCCCCATGAAGGGATTCAAGCTATGGTCAATGCTGGAATAGACTACTTTAGGAACGAGGTAAATTGGGTTGAAGCGTGTATGGGACATAAATACACGCTACTAGTTGATGTCCCACTAATTATGTCCCACTAATTTCCCCTACAATTTTTTGGAGGAAGTAAGCAATCATGCTACTCAGAATGAAGAAGCCCTCCACTGGATTAAAACCGATTTGGCAAAGATTGAATCTCACCTTGTGAGTGCTCAGATTGCTCATATGCGCGGTTCTGTTCAAGCGGCTGTTGGTGAGTGTCGCAAAGAATTTCAACAAATGAATGATGTTACTTGGGCCAACCAACTAGCCATGAAAGAACACTTCGACAAGCACCTAGAAAACCTAGAGACTACACTGAATGATGCTACCAGCGCCAAGCTACTTCGCAATGAAGGAACATTTCGACAAGCGTCTGGATGATCTTACACATTCCATGTCTCAGATTTCTAAACAGGTTAGCCTACTCACAGAACATTTCTTAAAGGCTGATGATGGCTATAAGGGGGAAGAAAAGAGAAAAGGGGAGAAGAGGAATGCGCCCAGTTCAAAAGCTCAAGATCCTCCTCCGCCGCCGCCGAAGCGTAGGCTAATATTATCTCCTCCTTCTGCACAAAGATATTATCTCCCATCTTGGATAACTACTCATGGAGTAAGTGATTCTGCTGGAGCACCTAGTAGAATGCTAAGAGAACCTCCGATAGCACTGTATCCAAATCTACCAATACCTTCTCGAGCAAGGCTTGAAAAGTTTGACATCCCACTTCAAAGGGCATCTATTCCAGAACCTATCGATCCAAGAATTTTAGCTGAAGAGAGGCAGATGAGTGACTTCAGCCCAACTTTCAGAATTTGCCTAAGGTATATTGGTATCGATCCGACTGAATGGGACAAACACTTTATTGCTTTAAAAAAGAGACAAAAGGAAGAGAATAAGCTTGTCATTGATAAAGATCATGAAGCGATGATGACTTTGGAAGATAATATAACTGAAGCTATCTGAGCTAAAATGTGTAAGAGATACATAGTTAGACCAAGTCATTAGAGCTTCTTGATTTGCATTATCTATATTCTTGTCTCTTATGTATTTTTTTTTTTTTTTTTTGTAAAAATGCTTGTAATCTTTGATATATATAAAAATGCATTTTTTCAGCTGAAACACCTCGTTGAAGCTTAACTAACTTCAATTAACTTTTACTAAATAAAGTTAACTTTTATTTTGGCTATCTAACTCTTGAACTATAAAAGAGTAAGTATTGTCATCATCAAAAAGGGGAAAATTGTTAGGAATTTCATTTTAGATATTTTGATGATGACAATGAGGATTACTTGTTAGACCCCAAAATATATAAGTTTGTTTTTAGTAGAAATCATGTATAAGCTTTAAGCGTTAGATTTGTAATAGGCTTTATAGACTTTGTTTATTTTTATTCTAGAGTGTTAGGCTAAGTACTTTTAGGCTGAGCGTCTGATACTTTCTGAGTGAGTTTATCAATAGTCAAGTTTAAAGACTCAAGCGCCTGAAGTTTGAATGAAGATAAAGTTTTCAAGCGTCCAAAACGACCAGCTATATCAAGCGTCACTTATAGGACAGAAGTAATTCAAGGATGAATGAGCGTCTATCAATGACTGATTTCACCTGAATTTATTTCTAAGTCCAGAAGGAGTTTAATGCAAATACTCTCAGTGCATTAAGTATCAACGGGCATTTAATTCAAATGCATTAAATGCTGATAAGAGCATTAATTGTGATAAGCTCTTTCGGACGTACGGAGAAGCCACCCTATTGGACTGTCAACTATTCACAGACTGCAGCACCAACTTTTGTGCAGCAGATTTTCAGGAAAAAGAAGAAAAGTTGTTCACTCGCGAAAGTGAGAGACACGAGCCTGTGCATGTGTCAAACAGACACTTTTTCCAAAAATGCCTATAAATAGAACTTCAATAACAAGCCAGATCTCAAAAGAAAAATTTCAAGCCAAATTGCTGTTGCATTGAAGTCTCATTCCTTAAACTCTCAAAAAAGCCAGAATATTCAAGCAAACATTCTCTTTGCTTTTTTTTAAATTCCTGAAGCAATCAACCAATATCTCAAACATTCTTTTCGGAGAAACCTACATTACTATTGGGATATTCCTAATTGTTTGAACTTTATCAAAATCAAACAAACCGTTTAGAAAAACCTCATCCAAGCCTCGCGATCTATGTGAAGTCGAAGTTGGATACTTGCATTATTTCTGAGTGAAAGAAGCAAGAGGATAGAAGTGTCTTCGAGCAGAAATCTGTGTGATCAAGGAGTTCAAGTCATCGATATCCATCTCTCCCTAATTTGTAGAAGATTCTGTGTGATTCTTTGAGAATCATTTTAGTAGATTGCCTCCAAGTGTTCAAGGAGAAGAAGGACGTAGTTGGGATTACACCACCCAACGAACCTTGCAAATATTGTGTTCCTTACTTTACAGTCAATTTCCTTAGTGTCATATTATTGCATAAGTCTGTTAAGTAAAACTCAATTGAACGCTAAGCAATTAAAATACCTTCAGTGACGCTAAAGCTTTCAAAAAGAGAAGGCTCTAAAATCATTCTGTTGTGCTAACACTGATTAAAGAATTGAACGCTTAAACCTATTTGGTTATAGTATTCAAATCTTGAAGTCTAAGTTAACTTTCTAAAAACAGTCTTCAATAGACGCTCAGCCAAGCGCCAACTTCTCAAGCGTCAAACAGAATTTTAATACGAAATTTTTGAAGTCGTAAAAAGACTTTAGGGTCTATTCAACCCCCCTCCCCTCTAAAGTAGTTAGCAATGCATCTTTAGTTAATGGTTTATATTATTTAAATGTCCTTAATACATTTGATGTGAATAATGTAACACATAAACGTAGTAGGCAAGAAGCTAACTTAAGACTCAAGTGGCATCTTAGACTATGTCAAGTTGGAGAGCACAAGATCCACAAAATGGAACAAGATGAGCTTTTAAGCTCACTAGGGTTGGATCTCAATCCAACATGTGAATCATGTCTCTTAGGCAAGATGACTAGATCTCCCTTCATTGGGACTTTTAAAAAAGCTACTCAAGTCTTAGGATTAGTGTATACCAATGTTTGCGGACCATTTGGAGAAATGGCTCGTGGAGGTTTCTACTACTTCATCACTTTCACAGACGATCATCAAGATATGGTCTAGTGTATCTGATGAAGCAAAAGTCTGATCCTTTGAAAGGTTTAAAGAATTTAAAGCTTTAATAGAAAATCAAACTAGGCAAAATATAAAAACTCTACGTTCGGATCATGGAAGAGAATATATGAGCCCCGAGTTTGATGAATTCCTTAGAGAACAGGGAATACTGTTACAACTAACACCACTAGTGACTCCTCAACTAAATGGAGTAGCCGAGCGTAGGAACTAAACACTGTTAGACATGGTTTGTTCCATGCGTATTTACATTGATTTACCCATTTTGTTGTGGGGACATGCACTCCTTACTGTTGCTTATATATTGAACAAATGTTCTTCCAAATCCGTTCCTAAAACTCCACATGATATGTAAATAATAGAAAGCCAAGTCTTAACCACATTAAGATTTGGGGATGTCCTGCTTATATCAAAAAGACTAAAGTGGAGAAATTGGAGACAAGATCCCTAATGGAAGTTTCATTGGTTATCCTGAAGATTCCTTGGGATTCTTTTTTTACCTACATAGTGATCAAAGGATTATTGTGGCCCTACAAGCCTACTTCCTTGAAGATGAGTTCATCTTAGAAGGGGGCAAAGGTAGAAATATTGTTCTAGAAGAACAAAATGAAACTCCCTCTGAGACATCTGTCCAAGAACCAAGGCCTGACCCAATATTAGCACAACCACCACGTAGATCTGGTAGAATACCACTGAACCTGAGAGGTATGGGTATCTACTGTAGAGGGAGCTAGAGCTTCACACTGTAGTACATGAAGGTCACGAAGATGATCCTTGTACCTATGATTAAGCGATCGATGGTGAGAAGAAATGGAAACAGAGATGGACTTTATGCAATCAAACCAAGTCTAGACTTTGGTAGATCGTCCTGAAGGTATCAAACCTATAGAATGTAAATGGATCTACAAAGAAAAGATAGGTAGCGATGGCAAGGTTGACACCTTTAAAGTCAGGCTCGTAGCAAAAGGCTATAGTCAAAGAGAAGAAATTGACTCTCAAGAAACCTTTTAGCCCATGGCCATTATAAAGTCCATCCGAATACTGTTATCCATAGCTGCATACTTAGATTATGAGATACGGCAGATGGATGTCAAAACAAATTTTTTAAATGGATTCCTAGAGGAGGACATCTATATGGAACAGCCAAAATGTTTTGTATCCGAGACCGATATCCATAAAGTATGTAAAATTGAAAGGTCCATATACGGTCTCAAGCTAGCATCTAGAAGCTGGAATATTCATTTTAATGAAGTAGTAAAGGGATATGCCTTCATCAAGAATGAAGATGAATCCTGTTGCTACAAAAAGACTAGTGTGAGCAAGATCTTGTTCTTAGTACTATATGTGGATGACATTCTACGTACAGGAAATGACGTGGAGATGCTCACCACTGTCAAGAAATGGTGTTCGAGTACGTTTTCCATGAAAGACTTGGGAGAAGTAACATACATTTTAGGAATTCGTATATATAGAGATAGAACGAATAGAATGATCGGACATTCCTAAGCTCTTTACTTGGAAAAGGTCCTATAGAGATCTAGGATGGATAACTCAAAGAAAGGATTCCTTCCCATTAGGCATGGAGTATAGTTGTCCAAATCTATGTGTCCTCAAAATGAGGAAGATATAAAGGAGATTAGTAATGTACCATATGCTTCTGCAGTAGGTAGCCTGATGTACACAATGTTGTGTAATAGATTTGACATTGCTTATGTTGTAAGCGTGGTGAGTTGATTTTCAGGCAAACCCGTGAAAAGAACATTGGATAGCTGTGAATAATATCCTAAAGTATCTTAAAAGAACTATGGATATGATTCTCATCTATGGATATGGAGATATGAAGATGGCACTGATTCAGACTTCCAGTCTAATGTAGATGACCGAAAATCCACTTCAAGGTTTATTTTCACGCTTAATGGTGGGCGGTGTGTTGGAAAAATTCCAAGCAATGCACTACCGCTAATTCCACCACTGAAGTGGAATATGTGGCAACCTCGGAGGCAGCAAAATAAGTTGTTTGGATAAGAAAGTTTCTAGGAGAACTTGAAGTGGTTCGTAGTGCAGAGCTTCTGTTGCTGCTTTATTGTGATAATAATGGAGCAATAGCGCAAGCCAAGGAACCAAGGTCTCATAACAAGTCTAGACACATTGAGAGAAGATTTCACATCATCAGGGAGATCATTAACAGAGGAGTTATAGCAGTGCAGAAAATAGCCTCAGCTGAAAATAGCTGACCTGTTCACCAAACCAGTACCTCGGGTTGTTCTTGACCGACACCTGGAAAGGATGCGTATAAGATACCACAATGAGTCGAATTGAGTGCAAGTGGGAGATTGTTAGCATTATGCCCTCAGTTGCCATAGAGGATAGAATGATAGGGCATCTTTCTTGTAATGAACTTATTTATTATTCATAATAAAAGGTATTGTTTAGTTTTCACTTAAATGATAGGGCATCTATAAGTAGTGTAAAACATTTTGTCCATGTTTTCAGTGCAATCTCTCTATTTCCTATGGGATAGGAAGATTGGCACTAGAGAGATTGATCTTGATTACTTAAACCCGTTCGCAAGTAATATGAAGTCTTTAATGGACAAATAAAGACTTAGAACACTTGTAGAATTTTAGCTCAGACATGGGAGTGCCAGTCGAACACCATGTGATGGTGGGAGCGTAAGAATATAGGCACATCAGTGGAACTGATATGCTCGAAAATGACTCGCATCTGTTCTGTCACATTGGTTTTCCCTCTGTGATTGTCAATGATAGAACTGATTACACGTAATAGGTATAAGTGAACCTTTGATCTAAAGTATCAGGCTGAAGATACACTTGTGACGTCAAGTCAGTCACTATAGTAGTTAGACCTGATTCACCGTTTGGTGGGGTCAACCTTGAAATGCGGCTAGGTGGAGGAGTGGTAGTCTTAGCTGATAACTAATATGGGATTGGTTCTCTCATAAGGGAATGAGAAAGTATCCTATGTGATTATAGATAAATAGAGATCAAAGTCATTGGCCAAAGCAAAAGAGACGATTGTACGAGGCACTAAATCGAGCTCAATGACCTTGTATTATTATAACTAACACATATGGTCAAGTCCAGTGAGTTTGACATAACCATGACTCTCACTTGACTGGGACATATGAACAAAGGGTTTATACTTATATGGTATTTATGATTGGAAGTTTGTGGAATGATCCAATTATTCGATTTCATTAGGGCTACGAAGTGGGCCACGGATTGCCTAGGTGTTACCTACTTCCTTTTCCTCACATTGCCAAATGAAATGAATATTGATAAAGAAAAATGAAAGGATTTTCTATTTTATTCTGGCAGATTTAATTTATTGGATAAATCAAATAATTAATTAATTACTCGTTGGATGAGATGATTAATTATAAAGATAATATTAATTATTAATTAATTTCTTGAGGAAATAAATTAATGAATTAATTTATCTAATAAGTTGGTTAATTAATTAATTAATTGGATATAATGAATTATTGATTATATAGATAATTAATTAAAACAAAAGAAGGGTCGGGCTTTGGTAGGGTGGACGCCTCTTAGGGTTAAGTTGGGCATTCACTTTGATGCCCAACGAGGACTCTTTTGTTTATCTTGATCAATAAGTCAAGTGATTATAAAAGGACTCCTTGACCTAAACAAGACAATAAGAAATCTCATAACTCTCCTAAGAAAGAAAAGAAAAACTCATCCCTCTCTCTAAAACACTCTAACCGTCAGTCACTTAGAGGGAAGAAGGGATTTTTCGTCTAATCAATTTGCGTCATTATTTAGAGGCATCGTACGTTTGTTGTTCGGATCAAGAATTCAATAAAGGTTTCAAGGATTCGTGAAGATTGGATTGCACGTGTTATTGAAGAATTCAAGCCTACAAGTCTCGAATCTTCAAAGGTGGAATTAAGTTTTCAACCACTTCGCTTCAATGGATAAGTAATTATTCGTTTTAGCAATTAATTGACTCAATTATGCAATTCGAGAATACGCTGCTCAATTTATATTTCGAGAAACCCAAGTAAGACATATGGTCATACACTTGTGAGCGAATAAATTACATATTGGCAATCAGTTAAGACTACAATTTGCCTATCAAGTTGCATTTTTGAGGTCGACCCTATATACAGGTGAATTGGTCTAACTAATTTGAGGTTCATGCGCACCTATTGTTCGGTTTTTACATATAAAACACACCAAAAATTTAAATATCCCAATTGGTTCATCTCGATTTCATGTATTTAAATCGTGTTTAGAATTTATGTACCTTTCTTCGCGTAATTGGATTTCTGAACCAACTTTTGTGATTCTTCTTCGAACAGCAAATCTGCTACTGTCTCTAAATCACCACGCTGAAATTGAAACGAAAAACTCCTCTTCTTCTTACTCCTTGTGGACGGCTAGAGAGAGAGAGAGAGAGAGAGAGAGAGAGAGAGAGAGAGTTTCGAAGACTTTGACTAGGAGATAAAGTTATGATTGTGGCTTGTTTAATATTTTCACTAAGTAGTATATTTATACTACACTAGAAAACAATAAAGCTAAACAACTAAGAAAACATATGGACGCCCACTTTGGGCGTTCCAAAGCGCTTTGGGCTTAGTCCAATTGTGTTTAATTATTTATTTAACTAATATTATTTATTCAATAAATAAATTATTCAAATAACTAATTAATTCCATGTTAATTTTATAATTAATTTCCATAAAGAAATTAATTAACACATTAACTTAATTAATGAATAAAATCATCTAATGATTAATTAATTAAGTACTTGTGATATCCAATACCGAAAATTCTCTCAAGTCAATTCCGTGATTTTTCCTTTTGCAATTCCTTTATGCGCGGCTCTTTAGGTTCGTCTCAAAAGGCAATTGGGAGGAAAACAAAAGGATGTGGGTAACACCTAGCCAGTCTCGTGGCCCACATCGTATCCCAATTGAGAACGAATGAATAAGATCATTCCAAACCTTTCACGTTGTTAATACCATACGTGTACAAGCCTTTTATTCATATATTTCAGTCAAGTGAGAGTCATGGTATAGTCAAACTCACAGAACTTGACCATATGCTTAGCTCATAATGAATCGAGGTTATTAAGTATACTTTCATGTCTAACATGAATATCTCTCATGCTTTGGCCAAAGTCTTTTGACCTCATTCATTCATGAATGCGTAGGATAATTAGCTCATTCACTTATGAGAGAATAAATCCCATTTTTCTAATCAGTTAAGACTGCTACTTGCCCATCAAGCCGCACTTCGAGGTCAACCCCACTAACGGGTGAATTGGATTTAACTACTCTAATGCCAGACTTGATGTCACAGGTATATCTTCAACATGATTCCTCAAGTTTAAGGTTCACGCGTACCTATCACAACTTATCAGTTTTATCATTGACTGTCAATGAGTGAAAACCCATGTGATAAAACTGACGCGAACCATGTTCGAACACATCAGTCTAACTGAGGTGTCTATGACATAAGTTCCCACTACCATTCCCATAGTGTTCGACTGGCACTTTCCCTATCAAAACTTATATCATACAAGTCTTTATCTAGTATTGATGTCCAGTCAATACTTTCTTCGACTTGCGAACCAATTTTAGATGATAAGGATCAAACCCTTCTACTGTCATTCTCCCTCACCCATAGGGGGTAGAAGGTTTTCCTTATTATCAAGGACTTTACGTTGTTTACTAAAACCTTACAAATGCCTATAAGAAAACAACAAGAAAATGCCTTTTATTATAATAATATTGTTTAGTTACAAATCAATGCCCTATGAATCTATCCTCTTTATGGAATTTGAGGGACACACACTAACAATCTCCCACTTGCACTCAGTACCATTTTCTATGGTATTTTATACCCATCCCTTCCAGATGTCTTTCTAGCACCGCCTATGCCAATGGCTTGGTCAATGGGTCAGCGACAATATCAGATGAGGCTATTTTCTGAAAAGATATTTCTCCTCATGCAATGATCTCTCTTATGAAGTGATATCTGCTCTCAATGTGTTTGGACTTATTGTGAGACCTAGGTTCATTTGCCTGCGCTATTGGTCCAGTGTTGTCATAATAAAGTGGTAATGAGAGCTCCACTCTTGGAACCACTTGAAGTTCTCATATGAACTTCCTAAGCTAAACAACCTCTTTAGTTGCCTCAGAGGCAGCTATGTTTTCAGCCTCTATTGCGGAGTCCGTGGTTGTGCTTTATTTGGGATCCAAGTCACCGCAACACCGTTGAGGGTAAATATGAACCCTGAGGTGGATTTCCGATCATCGACATCTGATTGGAAATTTGAGTCAGCGTACCCGTCCACTCTCAGATTACCACTCCCATAGATGAGAATCATATCCTTAGTTTTCTTCAGATACTTTAGGATATTCTTCACAGCTATCCACTGTTCCTTGCCAGGGTTTGCTTGAAATCAACTAACAACGCTTACGGCATAAGCAATGTCAGGTCTAGTACACATCATTGTGTACATCAGGCTACCCACTACAGATGCATAGGGTACAGTGCTCTTCTCTTTTCTATCTTCCTTGCTTTGAGGACACATAGATTTCGAGAGATGACCCCATGTCTCATTGGTTGGAACCCTTTCTTAGAATCTCCATCCTAAATCTCTTTAGGACATTTTCTAAGTAAAGGTCTTGAGAGAGCCCTATCATTCAATTTGTTCAATCTCTATAGATTCGTATCCCTAGAATATAAGAAGCCTCTCCCAAGTCTTTCATGGAGAACTCGAAAGCCACTTATTAACAGTGGTGAGCATTCCTATATCATTGCCTATCAGTAATATGTCATCTACATATAACACAAGGAATGTTATCTTGCTCCCACTAGTCTTCTTGTAAACACATGGCTCATCTTCATTTTTCATGAAGTTAAATCCTTGGACTGCCGCATCAAAACATAGATTCTAGCTACGAGATGCTTGCTTAAGTCCATAAATGGATCTCTCAAGCTTACACACCTTATGGATATCATCCTTGGATACAAAGCCTTTAGGTTGTCCCATATAGATATCGTCTTCTGAGAATCCATTCAGAAAAGCAGTTTTGACATTCATTTGGCATATCTCATAGTCTAGGTGAGTTGCTATTGCAAGTAGAATTCTTATAGATTTGATCATAGCCATTGACGAAAAGGTTTCTTGGTAGTCAATTCTTTTCTTTTGACTATACCATTTAGCCATTAGCCTGGCTTTGTAGGTGTCAACCTTGCCATCAACACCAATCTTTCTCTTGTAAATCCATTTACATCCAATTATTTTTATACCATCAGGCCGATCCACAAGTTTCCAGACTTAGTTTGCATGCATCGAATCTATTTTTGTTTGCATAGCTTCACGACATCTTGTAGCATCCACGTCTACCATCGCTTGATCATAAGTGGAGGGATCATCTCTATAACCCTCCTCTAATACGGAATGGAGACTCAGCTCCTTCTGTAGTAGATATCTATAGCTCTTAGGCTATTGAGGTACCCTCTTGATCTTCGCGGTTATGGTTGTGTTAAAGAAGGTTCGGTTCCTACTTCCTATGTAGATGTATCCACAGGAGTTTCATTTTAATCTTTGAGAATAATCTTTCTACCTGCTCCTCCTTCTTGAATGAACTCATCTTCAAGAAAGTGGGCTTGTAAAGCTACAATGATCCTCTGATCATCATGCAGGTAAAAGAAGTATACCATGGAATCCTCAGAATAACCAATGAAATGCCCTTTCAAGGATCTAACCTCTTACTTGTCCACTTTAAATTTTTTAACATAAGCAAGACATCCCCAAATCTTAATGTGATTAAAACTTAGTTTCCTATTTCTCCATATTTCATATGGTGTCTTAGGAACAAACTTGGACGGACATCTATTTAAAATGTATACAGTTGTAAGCAGCGCATGACCTTACAGTGAAATGGGTAAGTCACTGTAGCTGAGCATGGATCAAACCATGTCGAACAAGGTTCGATTCCTTCACTCTGCTATGCCATTCAATTGTGGTGTCGCTAGAAGTGTGAGCTGTAATACTATACCATTCTCTCTAAGGTATACATCAAACTCCTCACTTATATAATCTCCTCCTCGATCAGATCGAAGAGCCTTTATATGTTGCCCAATTTAATTGTCCACTAAAACCTTGAATTCTTTGAATCTTTCAATGGATTCAAACTTATGCTTCATCAGGTACACCAGACCGTATCTTGAATGGTCATCAGTGAATGTGATGAAGCAAAGGAAACCTCCACGAGCCATTTCTCCAAATGGTCTGCAAAAATCAGTATGCACTAAAACTAAAAATTGTGAGGCTCTTTCAAAAGTCCCTAGGAAGGAGGATCTAGCCATCTTGTCTTTGAGATAAGATTCACAAGTAGGGTAGGGATCCAATCCTAAAAGACCTATTAGTCCATCTTTCTCCATTTTGTGAACTTTGTGTTCGCCGGCATGGCCTAATCTAAGATGCTAGATCAATCTTTGGTTAACTCCTTGCCTACAACATTTCCTTTGTATAGTATTTACAGAACACTCATTATGGACATTAAGGTAATACAAACCATATACTAAAGAAGCAAAGCCCACTAATTTATTACCATAATAAATATCGCAATGTTCATTAATAAAACGGAAAGTATAACCATGTTTAACTAAAATAGGAATAGAAACAATGTTTTTAAGCCCAATGGGCAAAACTAAAACATTATCCAGAAATAGTAAATGTCCAGAATTTAAAAGTAATGAGGTAGATCCGATTCCAGTAGCTGGGTTGCTTTGCCTGCTGCCTACTCTTATCTTCACCTCATCACTGTCGAGCTTCCTTCCTCGCACTAGATCCTGATTCATACAGCAAATGTGAGCACTAGCTCTAGAATCAAGAATCCAAGATGTAGAGAAAACGGTCATAGAACAATAAGCTTCATGAATATAAAGTTCCATACCTTGTGCGCATGGGCCTATGTTTAGACAGTTCCTTCTCCAGTGGCCTAGCTCACCGCAGTGTAGGCATCTATCCATCTTCTGTGTCCCCTTACGCTTGCAATTCATAGGAACTTTCCCTTTTCATTTATCGACACTACCCTGAGCTCCAAGCTCACCACTCTGCGTTTTGGTTTTCTTCTTCTTATTCTTAGCCTTTTTGGACCCTGAAGAGATAACCAATGAAGTTTCTTTTCCCTTGGGCTTCAATAGGGATTTTGCAACAATTAATTTGTTGATTAGCCCAACTAGGTTACATTCAATCTCGTTGCAATTGAAGTTCGTGACAAATTGGGAAAAAAATTCCGAAAGAGACTGCAAAACGAGATCCGTTTGAAGTTATCGGTTCATTGTAAAATCGAGAGCCTCCAGTCTTTTGATCCTCGAGATCATCTTGAGGACATAAGCCCAAAAATTTTCACCCTCTCTCATTTTCGCTCCGAAGAGCTCTTTAGGTATTTCATATCTTGCAGCGGCTGTGCTCACCATAGAGCTTGACCAAGTGTGCCAAGATGGCCCTTGCAGTGGTCATCTTCTCGTGGGACCTCTGAAGCTCGTTTGTCATCGAACCAAGAATGTACCCACGCACTAGGAGGACGTCTTTTACCCATTATTCATGAGCTTCAACTTTTTCCTCATTGGAGCGTGTTCTGGCAGGCGGAGCAGGGATGTTCGTGTCCAACACGTACCCCAAAGACTCCATGTTGAGAACTATTCTCAAGTTTCATAGCCAGTCCACGTAGTTGGGTCCGGTAAGGATGTTCTTTTCGAGTAAAACGGAAAGTGGGTTGATAGTCATTTCTGTTTTTTGAGAGATAAATCAAATAACTACAGAAAATAAACAAGATTTTATTAGATATTAGTGACTTAAACTGAAACCAAGTTAAAATCAAGGACTTCGATTTTATAACTTGGTTCCCACTACATTTTTCGAGATTCACACTCCCATTGTGAAAAACGAAAGTGATCTTTGCTTATTACTTTGTAGTGAAGATTGAGTTCTTTAATCAATGTGGTGAATGGCAACCCTTTAACGATATTTGGTCCACTACTTAATTAAAATGATGTCCAATATCAATCTATCCAATAGACGGTCCAATCTTCTTTTTCTCATAATCCATCAAAACCGCAATCATTTAACGATATTTAGGCTTGTGGACTATCTATGTTCATTCTCACTAACTCCTCATAATCTAACATTTGAATTTCACCTTGCAACTCTTTAACGATATTTGGGGTGAATATGTCTCGATTAAGGCATCTAATGTACTTAATAAAATTTCAAAATTAAATCTTGATATAAGACCCCCACTTACTGGGAAGATACCATATATTAGATTTAAGTCTCTTAATTCCATTAAGTTTAGTGGAGGGAAAGGACGCCCATCGGCCCTTTCTCACTTAGTATAATTTTTTTGTTTGGGAGGATTTATGTTCTAAACAATTATCTACGTCTCACTTTGCACATTATCATATTTATATAGCGCATGATAACTACATACATGCTTCATACAACTAATGAACAGGTATCAAAAGCAATAAAACAAAACATGTATCGATGGGCTTTTTCTAAACGGCCTAAGCCAATGGGCCATCAAAAAAGAAAAATAAACTTAAACTATTCTTCTTGGGCTCCAAGCACCTCTCCTTTTGGATTGATATCTTTTTCAAGTCCTATTCTATTTCTATCTATGACATAAGAATATTTGACATCCTATACATAATTCTAAGAATAATATATTGGGCTCAAATCCGGCCTCTACAACCCATACATAATGAAATACATTCAAAAAGAAACCTAAGCCCATGGATAATGTCACCATCGTATAATACATGCTCGCGATAAATAAAACAACTATGTTGGTGATTAAGTTAATAATTGATTAGTCCAACTAATTATTTCTCCAATAAAATTGATATTTATGATAATACACCATCTAGTGAGAATTTATTATTTAAATAAATAAGTTAATTAAAATCCTCCAAGATTAATTAATTAATTATTTTATTCAAATAATTAATATTCAATAAAATTAATTGGGCTCGATTTCATCAAACATAAATTACTAACCATTGGCATATTTAAATTTAACTAATCAAGCCCAAAACTCATTTATTGAATGTCCAATAATTTAATTAAACCAATATGGGCTTATTTAATTAAAATCCATGTCATCATCCCTTTGACCCACCCGGATAATTAAAATAGCCCAAAACACGTTTATTCAAAAAATTGGACCCAAATTTTACGACCCGACCTGACTGAGACCCAGGTGAGAAACCTAGACCCCGAGGGTATGGCCGTGCATCCAGTGCATGGCCCGACGTGCTCGTGCCGTGCGCCCAGCACACGACCAGAACTGGCCTGCCATCGAGTGGCCATCAGGCCACCCGATAGCGTGTCGTGCGCGCCAGGTTGGCCGAACTGTATGCGCTGCTGCGTGCACAGCTTTTCTCACCCAATTCGATTTTTCTAATTCACCATATTATCATGCAATAATATCCAAGAATAACGCAGAAAAATCATGGCTCAAAATAATAAATTTAATATCAAATTTATGATGCTTCAAAAACATGAAAAACACATAAATCACGTACTCGATTAAATATGAAAATAAGAGATTGGCTCTTGATGGTCCCAAGTGGCATTCTAAAGGGTCTAGAAGGATGGGGGGTTGAATAGACCCTGAGGTCTTTTTCGACTTCAAAAAATTTCGTATTACTTTTAAAGATTTGAACACTTAGTAAGCTGAGCGCTAGGTTAGGCACTATAGTAAAGATAACTTAGACGAAGTGATTTTAGCAATTTGCCAAAGTAAGGTAAAGCTTAGATCTCTTAATCAAGGTTAGCACAGCGGAAATGATTTTAAGGCTTTAGCCTTCGTTTTGGTCAAATAGTCGTTTAACCGTTTTACTTGTCTTTTTCAAAATAAATGATAGAATGTAAAGTAAGACAGTAAGATAGTAAATAACACAAGAATTTGTAATGTTCACTGGGTGGTGTAATCCCAGCTACGTCCTTCTTCTCCTTGAACACTTGAAAGAAATCTACTAAATTGATTATTGAAGGATCACACAGAGGCTTCTACAAAGTAGAGGTGGGGATGATGATCTTGGGCTCCTTGATCACACAGACTTCAGCACCAATGAAGATCTTCACCAACAAGCTTCTCTCACTCAGAAATACTGCTTGTAGAGTCAACAACTGCTTCACACAGATAGATGAGGTTGAGGATTCGATCACGGGTTTGTTTGATTTTCGGAAGTTCAAACAACTTAGGATATCTCAATAATAGTGTATGGTTTTGCTTTGAAGATGTTTGAGATATCTATGACTGTCTGGAATGTATGTAAAAAGCTTGAAAAATTTTTGGCTATGGAGTTTCTAAGCTTTTCTTGAGAAAGTATTTCAGCAATGTCCAAGTCCGGAAGCCTGTGCCTACCTTGGTAGTATCTTGGCTTTCCTTCTAAGTTAGCATCTTCTTTATGCTTACTATTTCTTCGAACGTGGAGCGCCAATGCTTATTATCGGTTTTGGAAATTGGCTCCTTCAGGGCTTTGGCTTGGGACTTTTGATGCTTCTCTTGCTCATCTTCCCCCTTCTTGGCATCATCAAGAAAGGTTTTTAACGCAGCAATGTCACTGCGCAGAAGCTTGACTTCATCAACTAAAAAAGCAACATGCTCAGCGATACTCTAAGAGACTAAATTAGAAGAAGTATGTCGCTTAGTATCAGCGGATGCATTCTGAGCAAGCGTCCGGTTAAATTCATTGAGAGTTCTTTGACTAGCAGAGCGATACTATTCATGACAAAGATTGTAATCTTGTTAGCCGTATACATGTTAGCGAGAAACACTCTGTCTACTTGATTGAACATTGAATTGCTTCTTTCTTCCAAACGAGAACAAGAGCCCGTTATATCGCTAAGAGAATTCCGAACCGCTTTTCGAAAATCTTGAGATTCTTAATCACTTTTTGAGTCAGAGTCTGAAGATTCAGTGGATGAGATAGGTTCTTGAGAGCTAGAAACTGCGGCCTTTCCCTTGGATTTATCGCAGATAAATCGCTCTTCAGGCGCTTTAGCAATTTCTACATGAACTTCTTCTATCGCTAAGTCAATAGATTGAGTTGCTTCCTCTGTTAGGATTATGCCCTTGATGCCATTGAGGATAGAATGCATAGGGCATATACCTTGTATTGAACTTAAACTCTTCTTAAATAAAAGCATTATTAAGTTTTCACTTAATTCTTATCTGCATCTATAAGTTGTGTAAAACGTTTTGTCCATGTTTTCAGTGCGATTCATCTACTTCCTATGGGATAGGAAGATTGGCACTAGGGAGATCGATATTGATTGCTAAAATAAGTTCGCAAGTAATATGAAGTGTTTAATGGACAAATAAAGACTTTGAATACTTGTACAATCTTAGCTCCGACATGGGAGTGCCTGTCTGGTATCATGGGATGATAGGAGATTAAGATTGTAGACACGTCAGTGGAACTGATATGTTCGAACACAACTCGCATCGGTTCTGTCACATTGGTTTTCACTCTGTGACTGCCAATGACGGAACTGATTATGCGTAATAGGTATATGTGAACCTTTGACCTGAAGTATCAGGCTTAAGATGCACTTGTGACGTCAAGTCTTTCACTAGAGTAGTTAGACCCAATTCATCCTTTGGTGGGGTCAACCTCGAAATGCGGACTTGATGGGCAAGTAGTAATCTTAGCAGATATCTAATATGGGATTTGTTCTCTCATAAGTGAATGAGTATGTACCCTATGTAATTATAGATAAATAGAGATCAAAGTCTTTGGCCAAAGCAAACGAGACGATTGTGCTTGGTACTAAATCGATCTCAATGATCTCGTATTTATTATGATTTATACAAATGGTCAAGTCCAGTGAGTTTGACATAACCATGACTCTCGCTTGATCGGGGAACGTGAACAAAGGGTTTATACATATACGGTATTTACGATTGGAAGGTTTCAGAATGATCCTATCATTCGTTTTTGTTTGGGTTACGAAGTGGGCCACGTGACTGGCTAGGTATTACCCACTTCCTTTGGTTTCCTCTCATTAACAAACGAAACGAACCTAAAGAGTCGCGCTAAAGGATTGACAAAGAAAAATAAAGAAAAAGGAATTTCTATTATTTCTTTTGAGAGTCTTAATTTATTGGATAAATTAAATAATTAATTATTCATTAGATGAAATAATTAATTCTAATAATAAGATTAATTATTAATTAATTTTCTTGTGAAATATATTAATGAATTTGGTTATTTAATTAATTAATTTATTTATTGGATATAATAAATTATTATAATAAATTTTAATTGAAATAAGAAATTAATTAAACAAAACAAATCCCGGGGCCAAATAAGGAGTCTAATTGGATGCCTACTAGGCCTCAATGTGGCGTCTTTGAGAGGGCACATATTAGGGCTCTTTTGTTTTGACTTGTTAGGAAATTACATGTTAGATGTTTTGACGATGACAAGATAGGATTCAATGTTAGACCCCAAATAAAATGTAAGTTTATGTTTTCATAGATCTTTGTTTAAGCGTTTGAAAGTTTGTAATTGTTATTTTGTTTAGGCTTGTAATTTCTATCTTTGTAGATTTTAAACTATGTATTAGATACTGAATCGCTAATAGAATTCTAGGTGAGTCTATTAGAGAAGAAGTTGAAGATCAGTGTCTGAAGTCAACCAGAGATGAAGATTTGTTTCTTAGCGTCCGTCAAACGCTAAAGGACCTCTTTTTCAGGATTTATGGATCAAGCGCCCAAAGTACGTAAGCAACCGATGTCAGATTCACCTGAAATAAATCCTCAAGTCATGAAGGACTTAAATGCAATCATTCAACGAACATTTATTTCCAACGGGAAATAAATTCAAATGCATTAAATGCCTGATAAAAGCATTAAATGTGATAATCCACTGTGACTTGTGGACAAGCCACATTTTTTACTAGACTGTCAGAACTTCAGAGTTTATAGCTGCTCCCATCCAATCGGTGTCAGCAGATTTTTAGGAATGTCAGGTTTTAGGTAGAATCACGCGCCGTGTGAGAGGCACCCTCCTACATGTGTCCAATGGATAGGTCCCAAGAATTGCCTATAAATACCTTACCTTCAGCAACCCCCAAAAGTATGGTGCATGATATTACAAGAGAAAATTACGTACATGCACAAGAAAAACTTGCTGAGAAAAAGTTTAGAAACTCCATAGCTAAAATTCCTTCAAGCTTTTTATCTACATTCCAGACAGTCACAAATATCTCAAATCTCTTCCAAAGAAGAAACCTAAATTCCTATTGAGATATTCCAAATTGTTTGATCTTCCCAAAAACAAACAAAACCTTGTGACAAACCTTTAACCTTTCATCTGAGTGAGAAAGTTGTTGAAACCCTTTTCAAGCAGTATTTCTGAGTGAGAGAAGCTTGTAGAAGACGATCTTCGTTAGTGCTGAAATTTGTATGATCAAGGAGCCCGAGATATTTTTCATCCTTTACTATCTTGTAGAAGATTCTGTGTGATTCTTTGATAATCATCCTAGCAAATTCCTCCAAGTGAAAAAGGAGAAGAAGGACGCAACTGGGATTACATCACCCAGTGAACCTTATATATCTTGTGTCATTTATATTTTATTGTCTTATTTTCATATTACATCATTCATTCTGAAAAAGACAAGTAAAATTGCAAAGCGATTAGTTAACCATTCGAACGCTAAGAATCATTTTCGCTGTGCTAATCCTGCTTAAGCGATCTAAGCATTACTCTACTTTGGTAAATTGGTAAAATCACTAAGTCTAAGTTATCTTTACTGAAGCGCCTGACCCAAGCACTCAGCTTTCTAAGCGTTCAAATCTTTAGAAGTGATACAAATTTTTGAAGTCGAAAAATACTTTAGAGTCTATTCAACCCCCCCTCCTCCCCCGCCTTTTAGACCCTTTCGTATGGCACTTGGGACCACCAAGTGGTATCAGAGCGGTTGAATTAGAAACCTAAGCGTTTTCGAGTGTAACTGCTTGTTCAGATCCATTGTTTTTTAAACATAGTCGCTTTAAATTTTCTCTTAAAAACATCTCATTATGGCTTTTAACAAAATGCCTAAGTTGGTAGAATCAAACTATGATTCTTGGAAACTTAGAGCATTCGCTTATTTATGCTCTTGCGATAATGAAATGTCTAATGTGATTACAGATGACCCCATTCAGATTATGAAAGTTGTAACTCAAGCCCCTGGAGCAACCGAGGCCACTCCAGATGGTTATGTCAAGAAACCCAAGTTAGAATGGACGCCTGATGATCGGAAAAGAGCAAATCTAGATAATGTTGGACGAAGTGCACTTTACTCAGCGTTTGGAGACAATGATGCATTGTTCAACAAGATCAAGCAATGTAAGACTTCTAAAGAAATATGGGATAAGTTGGCTATAGTGTGTGAAGGATCGACACAAATGAAGGAAAATAAGCTCTCCATAGCCATGCAAAGATTTGAGCATTTCAAAATGCAGCCCAATGAGACGCTAGAACAATTGGATGCAAGATTTACTTTGCTCATTACCGAGTTAGCGTCACTAGATAAGGAATTGACCAACAAGGAAATGGTCAATACTTGATTAAGACTGTTGCTATGAGAGAATCACAGACCTTGGAGACTCTTACTCCAGAACATGTGTTTTCAAATTTAAAGGCATTTGAATTCGGATTGGGTGAAGTCAGTGACACATCGACTGAATCAGGAGCTTTAATCGCTACTACCAAAAGTAAGGGTAAAGCGGTTAGCGAGGTTAAATCAACAAAATCAAATGAAGAAAAGGAAATGGCTTTATTGGTCAAGAAATTCAAGAAATTTCTAAGATATGAAAAGAGAAATCCTATTGGACAAACTTATTTTCGAACTCCTTCCCCAGCACCAGCGCCTCAGTATCAAGCGCCAGTATATTCTACACCTCAATCATTAGCGCCAGTTCCTTACCAAGCACCTACAACTCCTACTCAAAATCTCTCAGCGCCAATTGGATCAAAGCGATTATCCACTGAACAGAAAATAAAAACTAATTTGTGTTATAATTGCAGGAAACCAGGGCACTACCAGGTAAATTGCCCTTATCCAAATGTGTCTAAACCCACAAGGCAAGACTATGAGGATAGAAACCAATTCAGGAGCAACCTTCGCCAACAAGGTTTGCTAGCGGAATCTGAACCATTCTCCGCACCTGAAGAGGATTTGGAATCATCAGAGGAAGGCAGTGATGATGAGCCTACAAGCGACTTAGCATTGATTTGTCTCATGGCAAGAGATGATGAAGCGTCTGACGAATCGCTACCAGAGGTGACCAATGAATTATCTCATCCTCTTTCTTATGATGAATTACTTGACAAAGTTAATGAATATTCTAAAGATTGTCAACAGGCCACCAAAATATATCAAAACGATCTCGCTATTATCTCGTCGTTCACAAGAGATAAAGTAACACTCAAAGCAGAGTTGAAAGTTCAGCAACAATGCATTGAGAAGAACCAATCACTTGAGAGTGAGATTATTCAGTTAAAAAGCAATCTTGATATAATAGTCAAGAGAGAAGCTGATCTAATTGCTAGACTTGGCAAATCAGAGCAGCTCGTCTCATCATTATCAAAATTTTCAAGAAAGCTAGATAATGTGATTGAGGTAACAAGATTATTTGGTGAAAAGACCTATTTAGAATACAATAAATTCGCTAAACAACCTAATAAATCTAATGTTACAGCGAACAACAAAGGAAAGGGTGTTACCTTTCTTGAGAAAAGTTCACAAAGCCAAACGCTAAATGAACCTAGAGACAATGATACGCGGCCAAATGAGAAAGCCAAAGCTGACTCAGGCAAGGGTAAGGCTAAAGCAAATGATTCACAAAGAAAGGTTCATCCAAATGCTCAAAAGGCTAAGGATAAACCTAACCACTGTGAATCAAGCGCTAAGCGTCCAACACCAAAAATGCAACCCAAGCCAACGCCAAGGAAATACCAGCATCAATATCTATGACAGTCAAGATCATATTATCGATACTATGATGATTATGATTATGACTATGATTATGACTACTACTATAATCGAGGATATTATTTTACACCCAAAAAGCACATACAACACGATGTGAAATCCAAGAAGGCCAGTATTCCTACAATGAAGACTAGGCAAATATGGGTTCCTAAAGTTCTAATTCAAACCAAAGTTACTAACACCGAAGGACCCAGGGCAAAATGGGTACCTAAGGGGAATTAGAATTTTCCTTTAAATGCAGGTATCTAGAGCTAACACTGATACTTCAGTTTGGTACATTGATAGTGGATCGTCAAGACACATGACTAGATCAAAAGATCTTCTAGTCAACTATCGAGCTACCAATGGTCCTCAAGTTATATTCAGTGATAACTCCAAAGGTAAAACCAAAGGTATAGGGGGAACATCATGATTATTGAGCAAAATTTGTTAAGCATTAGTCAATTTTGTGACAAAGGCTTTGAAGTAAAATTTTCAAGCGACTTTTGCTATGTCAATGACGCTACGACTAAGTCTACTAAACTAAGAGGAAAAAGAACAAACAATGTGTATTTAGTAGATTGGGATTCTGCATTTGATAACAACCCCACATGCTTTGTTGCTAAAAGTCAAAATGAATTGGGTTGGTTATGACATAGAAAAATGAATCACCTCAACTTTAAGGCAATCTCTCAGTTAATATCACTAAATCTAGTAGAGGGATTACCTAAGGGTTCCTTTCAAAAGAATCGCTTATGTGATGCATGCCAAATGGGTAAACAAGTTAAATCATCTTTTAAGAAGAAACCATGCCTATCTATTTCCAGAGTTCTTGAACTATTGCATCTAGATTTGTTTGGTCCCATTCAAATCATGAGTGTTAGTGGTAAAAAGTACTCGCCGGTAATAGTTGATGATTTCTCTCGCTATACGTGGGTAGAATTTCTAGCGACCAAAGATGAAACTAGTGTCAAACTCACAGCGCTAATCCGTCAATTGCAAACTTCAAAAGATCTAAAGGTGACGAGAATTAGAAGCGATAGAGGAACTGAATTTACTAACCAAATTGTTGAGAAGTTTTGTATAGATCTTGGAATACTTCATGAGTATTCTGCTCCTAGAACACCTCAACAGAATACAGTTGCTGAGGGACGGAACAGAACGCTTAAAGAAGCCACTAGGACGATGCTTGCAGAGTCTAAGTTGCCTCAAAGGTTTTGGGCCGAAGCCATAAATACCGCTTGCTACACTCAGAACCGGTGTATGATCAACAAGCAACATGAGAATTGTGGAAGGGACGTAAGCTAACGTTTCATATTTTCATGTATTTTGTTCAAAATGTTTCATTCATAACAATGCATCCCACAGCCTAAAGACTTTTGATCCTAAAGCGGATAAGGGAATCTTTCTAGGCTATGCCAACAATGGAAAGAGTTTTCGCATCCTAAATAAGATCAAATCAAAGGTTGAAGAATCCATTCATGTTGTGTTTGATGATGCTAACCAAGAACCGAGTAAGGTTAATCTTGATGATGTAGGAATTGAAGATCTTACCCAACAAGCGTCACAAATTAATCTTGGTGATAATAGTGATGATGAGGATGATGAGATCTTTGTGCCCATTCCTAAAGTTACTCGTGAGGATACAAATAATGATAAAGTCAGAATCGCCGATGATCATGAAGAGAATGATCATCAAGAGCAAATTGGAACTGTGAATGATGAAGCGACGGTGCAAGAGACAAATATGGATCAAGCGATTGATAACCAAGAGCCTCTCAACCCGTTCCAACCAGACCGCAAATGGCTTAAAGACCATCCACCAGAGCTATTAATTGGAGATATGGAAGCACCTATTAGAACTAGGTCAGCTACAATTAATAAGGCCATGTTCGCAAGTTTTCTATCTCAAATGGAACCAAAGAAAGTGGATCAAGCGCTCAATGATTCAAGTTGGGTAGAAGCGATGCAAGAGGAGCATAACCAATTTGAGAGAAGTAAGGTTTGGACGCTAGTACCAAGGCCAACTCACCAAGGAGTTCTTGGGACTAGATGGGTTTTTAGGAACAAAATGGACGAAGATGGCGTTGTTACAAGAAACAAAGCTAGGTTAGTCGCTCAGGGTTATTGTCAAGAGGAGGGTATTGATTTAGATGAGACATATGCCCCAATAGCCCGTCTTGAAGTAATTAGGATGTTCCTAGCGTTTTCCGCATTCAACAAATTCACAGTGTACCAAATGGACATGAAGAGTGCTTTCTTGAATGGTAAACTCCAAGAAGAAGTCTATGTGGAGCAACCTCTAGGATTCATCAACTACCATGGCAAAAGTATGGTCTACAAATTGGATACGGCATTCTATGGCCTTAAACAAGCACCAAGAGCATGGTATGACACTCTCTCTATCTTTCTTATAGGTAAAGGCTTTTCAAAAGGCAGCGTTGACACAACGTTATTTAAAATTACCCATAATGAAGATATTCTCTTAGTCCAAATTTATGTTGATGATATTATATTTGGTTCTACAAATAAGCGATTGTGTGAGAAATTTTCAAAATGATGCACGATCAATTTGAAATGAGCATGATGGGTGAATTAACTTTCTTCTTAGGATTACAAGTTAAACAACTTCCTAATGGAATATTTATAAACTAAGCTAAATATACAAGAGATATGATTAAGAAATTTGGTATGGAAAATGCATCATCTTCAAAAATTCCAATGAGCCAAACGCTTAAGTTAGATAAAGATGAAAGTGGGAAGAAAATTAATATCACTAACTATAGAGGTATCATTGGATCACTTCTTTATCTTACCGCTAGTAGACCGGATATTATATTTTCGGTATGCATGTGTGCCCGCTTTCAAGCTGATCCTAGAGAATCACACTTAAATGCTACCAAGAGAATCCTTAAATACCTAAAAGGCACACAAAAGGTGGGCTTATGGTATCCACGGGACTCTCTTTTTGAACTAATCGGTTATTCATACGCAGATTTTGCATGGTGCAAAATAGATAGAAAAAGTACTAGTGGTATATGTCAATTTTTAGGTGATAGACTAGTTTCGTGGCATAATAAGAAACAACAATTCCATAGCGACTTCTACCGCTGAGGCAAAGTATGTAGCCGCTGGGAGCTGTTGTGTACAAATCCTTTGGATGAGGCAACAACTTAGAGATTATGGAAGAATCTTAGGTCCTACCCCAATCCATTGTGGTAACCAAAGCGCTTTAGCTATGACCCAAAATCCTGTCCTTCATTCTAGAACCAAACATATTGACATTCGATACCATTTCTTGCGTGACCATGTTCAAAAGAAAGATATTTCCATGCACTTCATTGGAACTGACAAACAATTGGCAGATATCAATTGAAATCAATCATACCTAATTCACTTTAAGGGGAACAATTGGCATACGCTTTAGGGGGAATCCACTTTAATAATACATCTAAAGCATCTTTCAAAATTGAAACAAGTTATCAATTTTAAGGGAAACCTTAAAATTGTACTTGTACCAATTCATAAGCGTCTATGATAAAAAAAATTGACTTTGAAAATATGCATTGACCACTAGCGCTTATTCTCTTTTATGCATGACAAAATCAATCTCGAATAAGTAAAACTGTCTTATCCTTAACAGATTAAATTTTTTTATAAAAAGGCTTCAGCGTTGAAAAGATTTCCACTTTAACGCTAAGTAATTCTCTTTCAAAAGATCATGCATAGTTTTCATCGCTAAAAGTAACGTGTGGATAAGTCCAAAAGATTAGATTTGATAACTACCCACACGTGCCTATCCAATCAAACTGATGGTTAATGATTCCTATCTAAACCTAGGCGGTTTAGTGACTGCATGAGTCTGAGTATATGTAAGTGTACTATCAGGCACGTGTATTTCACGCTGAAAATTTCAAATCTTTTCAAACGTCTTTCAATTAAATGGGTAACTGCGGATCCCAAAAATTCTCTATTTTGTCACAGTTAACCTATTTTCTCGGCACTATTTGACATCCGTACCTTCGAATAAACGGTTCAGATTTAAATCTTTTCAAATTTTAAATTTAATGATTCAACACGTGGCAAAATCTAAGCCATTCAGAAGTTACTTTCTTTGCCTCTATATAAACTCTTCAAGATTTTTACAGTCAGACTTTATCACTTCCAAAACTCTCTCTGCTGTAAAATCTTCATCTCTTTCAACGCAAAAACTTCTCTCATTCCTTCAAAAAGCTTCAAACTTTCAGCAATGGCACCCAAAGCTTCAAAATCTTCCAAATCATCCAAGTCTGTCATCGGAAAAACTTCCCGCGCTGAAAAACCGGTCACGGTTAACGCCAGATTTCTTGTTAGTTGGGACTACCTTTTTGATAACTAGAATTTCCCTCTTCGGACTGTTCTTCCACTTGTCCAGGAATCTGGTTTGCGCGACATGATTACTGTCGTTTTCAACCTTCATGAAGCAGAAACTCTTTTCTTCTTCCAAAATGCAAAAATTTCCGACGATGGAAACTCTATTTCATGCGTCTTTTCTTTTGCCCAAGAAACCTTCACTCTCAATTCTTCTCTGCTTTCATCATTGCTTAATCTGCCCAATGATGGTGCCAAAGTCTAGAACCTCACTCTTGGTGATGCTACCTAGGTCTGGGCGCTGATCAAGAAAGATGAAGTCGAAGCAGCTTATGAACCAAACTTCAAGAAAAACAACATTAAGGGCGGATATGTCATTCTCGCGAATATTTGCGCCAAGATGATCGAATTCAGAAAGGGGACATTCGATAAAGTTACAAATATTCAGTACAAGATGATGGTGGCCATTCTGACCAAATTGAAGATTAATTGATCTCTCTATGTTTTTAATCGCTTTAAGGCAGCGATGGCCAAGTCGATTAATCCCAAGCCTTATGGGATTGTGTTAAGTAGAATTCTCAGCGCTTGCGGTTTTACAAACTCCGCTGGAAAGAAGATCCCAGCGTTAAAATTCTATGCTAAGAAGATGATCAGCGGAATGCTCAAACCTCGAAAACATGGTGGTTCAACGGTTCCCAAAGAAGAGCATGAGCGACTTCGAGCCAAAGAAGTTGTTCGCAGCGATGATGAAGAGCAAGCGTCTTCCTCTTCGTCATCGTCCTCGTCAGAAGAAGAAGTGGTGGTTAAGCGACCAAAAAATTGCACTCAAAGTCGCTGAGCCAGCCAAGTCAGCCTAAAGGCAGAAACCGGAGCCCGCAAAGAAGAAGCAGAAGCCGGAGCCTAAGAAGAAACAAAAATCTCCTTCTCCTTCTCCAAAATCACCCTCTCTTCTTCTAGTGTTTATCTTCTCAGTTCCTGAATAAGAGGAAGCAGTAGTAGAAGAAGTACCGCTTGCCCGAAGGCGTACTCCTCTCTCTACTCCAGCCGCGTCTACAAGCGTTTCAGCAAATCCAACGCTTCGAGAGTCAACGACCGCTCTTCCCTCTGACACTGTTCCCAAAAACAGCTCAGATCCTCAAGCCGCTACTCAATCTGAGAGGCTTTCTAGTGCTCATGAACTAGAAGAAGAAGTCCCGGACCCTGAGGAACTTGTCCCAAATATAGAAATAGATCAAGCGACTAAGTTAGTTGATGATATTCCTCAAGCTCAAGATGCACCTCACGATGCACCAATCGCTGATGCTCCTCCACTCTCTGAGATTCCAATCGAAGTAGATGTGGATATGGCAACTGTTGTGGATATTGCAAAAGAAACATCTCAAGACCTTCCGGACGCTGAACCATCTTCAGCTAGTGAAGCAACTTTACAAGCTGAGAGGTTGATAGAAGTGGCCCCCATCCCAACAGAAGCGATTTCCCTTGTTCCTACTCCAACAGGACCTCCTCCTCGTGTCATCGATTTCTTTCCTCGCGGATATACTCCTGATCTTGAATTTTATTATGCCGCTAGAGAACGAGACACCCAAACGCTTGCAGAGCTAGAAATCTCTTTTCAAACAACTCTCCATCGGCCTGATCTTTCCAACACCCAAAAGTTTGAATTCTTTGAGCATTTTGCCAATTTAGGACTCTACAACTTGGAGCGACTCCAATCTCGCTTTGAGTATATTCGTCGACCAGTGTTCAATAGAGCAGATTTTGATCAAGCACGATTTAATTTCACCGGCCGCTCAGACGAGTCTTTCTATCCTCTTCGAGCCAGCAAGATTGTCTTCAAGAATCCCCATATGGGCGATTGAAACAAAAATCCTGATGAGGAAGATCTAAACAAAATAGGATATTCGGCTCTCCCTAAAGTAGTCAACTCTCCTCAGAATGCTCTCTCTCCTACTCCACTCAAGTTATGGAAAGGCAAAGGACCGCTTGTAGCTAAGCGTCCCAATCCAGTGAATTCTTGGATAGAAGATGAAGCCCTAGAATATCTTGCCAGATTATGGGCAGAGGATTATGACGAAGAGATCGAGCGCTTCGAGAAATTCCTAGCTGCTAGAAAAGATCAAAAGAAAGCTGATAAACTTGGAAAAAGATGGATGATGGGTACAGCCAGATGGGCTGAAGAATTCGTTCTTCATTTCTACTCCCTTGATGAACTCATAAGATATCCATTTTTGTTTGAATTTGGAATTGAATACAGACGCCGAGGATTCGCGACCTTTTTGCTTCAACAGCGTCAGCACTTTGCAGGCAATGTCAGCGACTTACCACGCTACAGGCAACCAATAGAAACCTACATTCGCCAGCAGCTAGCCTTATTCAGCCAAGGCGGACGCTACTTCTTGCATCCTCGTCAAGCGTTTGTTCAACGTGTCTTTCCTGACCTCAACGAAGAAGCCTCATCCAGCAAACAACCACTTCTTCCCGGTCAAAGTCAAATTCGTGTTGATGTTTCAAATGAGCATTCTGAGTTTGCTGTCTTCCACAGAGACATGAGAGCAGTGATAGAAAATGCCCAAGCGCTGGACATTTCTTTTAATCATTACTCAGGGTTAAGCAATTTCAGAGGATACAATCTACACCCTGTGTTCTTCGGTCAATAAAACATTCAAGTGGCCAAGATGATTTCGTTAATTAGGCCAGTGGATCAAACAGCAGCTCAAGCACTGATGCCTCTTATTCTGGACTTTTTCAAGTGTTATACTTCAGGAATAGAATTGCCGGAAGGTGTGCAACTTGCACTTTGTACAGAAGAGCGCGAAGACGCTATATTCTTTATTCCGCAATCAAGCCTGATTAGTCCAAGGCATGTGATGGAAGCACTTGGCCCACTCTGGGTCATTGCTATTGAAGATCCTTCTCCCCCAATCCACAAAATTGAAGAAGAACCTGCTCCTACTGAGGAAGTCGCTCCAATTTCTGAGGCTTCTTTGCCAGATTCTTCTAGCGCCCCTGTAGTCGAGCCCCCAGCGATCGAAGATCCTTCAATGGATCGAGCGATTGAAGAAGTGCACACTGAAATTGCTCAAGAGCCTGAAGAGCCATTTATCAGAGATAAATCCAAAGGCAAGGATGCAGTTTCTAGCTCTTACGGACTCATTCCATCTCCTGAGCGTCCTTCTTCCGATTTCAGACAAGCAGTACGGAACTCACTCACCAACATTGAAGGTTCCTGCTCCAAGATTTTTGAGGCTGCTGATAGACAAATCCGAATAGTGTCTGATACGCAAAGTTGTGATATTGCAAACGCTTCAAATAAAAGCACTATTACAATCATGAATAGGATATCACCACTTGTCGCTGAACTCTCATCAGAGTTCAACCGTCACTTAGCTCAGAGCGCTTCGGCTGATGCTGAAAGACATAATTCGACTGATGTCGCTGCTCAGAGCATCGCTCAACAAGTTGCTCTCTTAGTTGACGAAGTTCGACTCTTGCGAAGAGAAGTCGCTAAGTTGAAAACCTCTCTTGATGATGCCAAGAAGGGGGAAAATACAGAAAAGCATCAAGCGTCCAAAGCAATATTAAAGACAGATAATAAAAATTGGCGATCAATGTTTGAAGAACTAGTGAGCATCAAGAAGATGCTAACTAAAAAGAGAAAGCCAAGGTATTATCTAGGAAGATATCAGCTTCCAGAATTGGACGTCGATTTCTTGGAAAGTATGGGATTTCAACCTTATGCCGGACCGCTAAGACGTCCTATCAATTGGAAACCGTCGAAAGATCCAAGAAAAGATATCTATCACGATTTAATTCGTGAACTTGGAATTTCTCCAAGAGAATGGACGGAAAGGTTGTTAGAACTTAATGAAAGCGCTAGACTTCATAGGCATGATTACGATGAAGTTCAACATACGACAATGATCGACATTGATCGTCTCCTGATGGACTTAGCGCTAGAAGTTCTCCAAGGCGAAGAAAGAGCAATGTGACAGAAAAGGTGAATGAATTTTTTTATTTCTATCGTCGCTTTCTTTTATAGTTTAGTATAAATCATGTGTGCTTCTTCTTTCAATATATGAATGATTTATGCTGAAACAACTTGTTGAAGCTAATCTAACTTTAACTAATCTTTTCTTTTTTTTTAAAACGCTAACTTATATTCATTTGGGCTTTTCTTTTAAGTAACTCTTAAATTATAAAACAGTTATAAGAGTTAAAAGTCTTGACATTATCAAAATGGGGGAAATTGTTAGGAAATTTCATGTTAGATGTTTTGACGATGACAAGATAGGATTCAATGTTAGACCCCAAATAAAATGTAAGTTTATGTTTTCATAGATCTTTGTTTAAGCGTTTGAAAGTTTGTAAATGTTATTTTGTTTAGGCTTGTAATTTTTATCTTTGTAGATTTTAGACTAAGTATTAGATACTGAATCGCTAATAGATTTCTAGGTGAGTCAATTAGAGAAGAAGTTGAAGATCAGCGTCTGAAGTCAACCAGAGATGAAGATTTGTTTCTTAGCATCCGTCAAACGCTAAAGGACCTCTTTTCAGGATTTATGGATCAAGCGCGCAAAGCACTTAAGCGACCGATGTCAGATTCACCTGAAATAAATTCTCAAGTCATGAAGGACTTAAATGCAATCATTCCACGGACATTTATTTCCAACGGGAATTAAATTCAAATGCATTAAATGCCTGATAAGAGCATTAAATGTGACTTATGGACAAGCCACCTTTTTGACTAGACTGTCAGAACTTCAGAGTTTATAGTTGTTCCCATCCAATCGGTGCCAGCAGATTTTCAGGAATGTCAGGTTTTAGGTAGAATCACGCGCCGTGTGAGAGGCACTCTCCTACATTTGTCCAATGGACAAATCCCAAGAATTGCCTATAAATACCTTACCTTCAGCAAACCCCAAAAGTATGGTACATGATATTACAAGAGAAAATTACTTACATGCACAAGAAAAACTCGCTTAGAAAAAGCTTAGAAACTCCATAGCCAAAATTCCTTCGAGCTTTTTATCTACATTCCAGACAGTCACAAATATCTCAAACCTCTTCCAAAGAAGAAACCTAAATTCCTTTTGAGATATTTCAAGTTGTTTGATCTTCCCAAAAACAAACAAAACCTTGTGACAAACCTTCAACCTTTCATCTGAGTGAGAAAGTTGTTGAAACCCCTTTTCAAGCAGTATTTATGAGTGAGAGAAGCTTGTAGAAGACGATCTTCATTGGTGCTGAAATCTGTGTGATCAAGGAGCCCGAGATCTTTTTCATCCTTTACTATGTTGTAGAAGATTTTGTGTGATTCTTTGATAATCATCCTAGTAAATGTAAGGATCGGTATGCCCCCCACAAGCGATGCCGGCACAACGGAAGAAATAAAGTATATAAAACACATATATATCGGCATCCCAAGCTAGGGGGTCAAAGTAATGCACAACAAAAACTAATACGAGTAAAGAGGTTTTAAACCGATTACAAGATTTGGGGTTTTATTAAAGTGAGGGTGTAAAACCACAACATAAGGAAAACCACACCAAAAACTTTGGCTCTCATTTTCGAATCCTCACCTCAACATGAAGGGGTTCGAATCAAACCACCATAAGCTCCTAAAGAAAGAAGCCTCTACAAGGACACACCTCAAGTAAGTTCATACCTTAAGCAAAAGATTGGCTAGATATATGCTCTAAGGAAATGGAGTCTATGTAGTGAAAGGTGGAAGACAAGAAGAGTTACTAAAAGAAATATCTATGGAAGATAATCTTTTACAACTAATCTTCAAGAAGAAGTTCTATAGAAGAAAGTCTTCAAAAATCACAAGAGAAGCTAGAAAAATCTAGAGATGAAGAACTAAGCTCTAAGTTTTTTTTTCTTTTTAAGTGACACGACAAAATACTAGCAAGAGAACTAGGTCGCGTAAGTAGTAAAGTGGATTTCTAAGTCCGGGGTTATCGTATCCGCAGGGACAACTATAATCTAAGTACCAAGACTACTATATTACTCAATTCTAAGTTAAATCGGTCGATAGAAAGGTTGATTAACTAATTAATAAATACTAGAAAATAAACTAAGGCAACGTCACACCAAATAAAGGGAGGAAACAATAGAGAGAAGCGATCAAGGCACATGGTTCAACCAATTATGCATTTCGATTGTGATTTAGGTTCTGTTGGATTATTAGATTGATTTAGCTAAGGCGAAATTCCCTAACGTACGTACTACCCAATCTCTTGGCATAGCAACCCTACCCTTGGTAACGATTTCCTATATATCTCTATATGAAAACCCGATTAACGAGGATGCATTTAAGGTCTAGGAATTCCCCACGTGAATGGAAAGCCACCTAAAGAAACCGAGTCTATCTCTAGTCGGTTTAACTATAGGGTATTCAATGTTTATATCTTCCCTAGGTTATTATCTCTCGATCTCTAACCTAGGCATTTTATCAAACACTTGGTGATCAAGCAAATGTAGCATTGAGATCAAATATTGAATACATAGCTAAAACCAAAATTAATCCAATAAACACCAACAAAACAACAATCAAAATAACATAAATGGCCTATCCATGGCCTTAATCAAACAAGTTTAGCTCATATTCATGTCAAAAGTGCAAATATAAATCATACAAGTCATAGGAGATTTGAACAAATTCAAGAAACAAATATGTAAAAACTCCCTAATTCTTGTAGAGATGTGGATTCCTTGTTGAATTCTCCATGTTTCGACCTTCAATCTTCTCTTCTAAGCTTCCTCTCTCTCTATTTTCGTGTGGCAGCTGCTATCCAAGGTGAGTTAGGGTAAAAAATGGCTAAAAGGGGTATTTATAGACCAACCCGCTGTCTCGAACGCCGCGGCGTTGGCTACTGCATGTGAACGCCGCGGCGTTCGTGGATGAACGCCTCGGCGTTCGTCCCCTGCTGCTCCAGCCAGTTTTGGTAAACTTCGCATATCTTTCTCTACCGATGTCGGAATTCACTGATTCAAGTTGCTGTAGAATCCTAAAACAAAGATCTACAACTCTCCAGAAGACACTAGAGCCGAAATCAAACGTTAAAGATGACAAAATTGTCTCAAAATTCACTGAATGAGAAAACTCCATCGTAAGACGTCTCTACCGATGACGTTTTCACCTCCTTCCCTACATATCTGATCTTTGTCTTCAACATAAGAAATGTACCTTTGCCTCTTATCTTTCCATTGGTAAATCAAGTGTGTAATTTGGACATGGGTAGAGAACTCTATTCAATAAGCTCTATCACTGCGCAGACAGTTTGTATCTTTATGCATGATTTACCTTCAATCCTTGTTCTTTTCCTCCAAATGTTATGTTATTCTATAAAATATGAGAAGACAAGGATCAAAGCATCATATGTGATCAAATTATCAAGGAAACAATCAAAACTAAGTCGATAAACGGGGGAAAACTAGTGTAAAAATAACATATATCATTAAGTTTTCATCAAGTTCTAAATGAGAGCAAGAACACCTCCTTTTATAGCCACCAATTTTCGGCCATATGGTGTTAGGTGGAGTAGAAGACTTGTTTTTCTTCACCTACCACCTCACTCTCACCTACCATTCCATTCTCAACTACCGCCACATGTGTAAGAGAATATTTTTCATTTTCTTCTTCATTTAAAAAACATTACAAGTCAAACTTTGACTAGTTTTGAATTTCAATCTTGTGACTTCATTTAATTAAGTCCAACTTAATTAAAAAAACTTCCAAGTCTTCCAAGACTTGTTAATTAAATAATCCTCATGATTAATTAATGGTAAAATTAGTAGCTTAAATAAATTCCCGAATAATAATAATTTCCGTTAATGATTAATCTCCAAGATTAATTCATGGAACAATTATTTTCCCAAGCCTACTAATTAAAATGTCTTCCACTTAATCAATTAATCTCATTAATCAATTTCGCTTTAATCCTAAATCGGATTAATATTCACATAGTAATTGAACTTTCTTGAGTAAGTGTGTAACCCCATTATAGGTTCGTTCATGTACTAGTAGTAGGAACACAACCCCGTTGTGCGTTTGCAATTTTCATTGCTAGATTTAATTACTCTAAGTATTTTAATCCGACCAAGAATTAATTATCGATTAATTCATGGTTCCTACAAATCAAGGTTAGTACTAGCCACGCGCCAAGAAGACCTAGCCATGAACGATTATTAGGTGACCTTTCCGCATTACGATTTTTGCATAAGTAAAATCCTTCCATCAAATATCCCGATCGAATCTAGGACTTGGATGTCAGTCGAAATCCCAGTAACTCGATTCTATGTATATCGATCTAAGTGACATTGACCAATTTATCAATCAAGCGAGGAAACACTGCGCCTCCTTATTGATACTACTCCGGGCGGAGGTTCCCATGGTCAATACACTGTGAAATACATAGGATATGCGCCGATGCTAATGATCAGTGATAGATTCTTTCTTGGCACTCACGCGCCTCCGTACATAACCAGACTGGACCCAATATGCCCCACTTTATGACTCACCTGGAATCGTGTGAGAAATCTAAGTACAGTGGGCGATGCACGAGACGACCAATGGTGCCTCAAGTCATGAGGACCAATCTTATGCCTACGTAACCGAGGAGATTCCAAATTCGACATTGACTCCAATATGGAATCTCGGCGGGGTTGTTCAGTTTACTCGATCCCAACGAGAACCCACACACATGCACTGATGTACACCGTATCAGTATCCATGGAATATGATACACTCTCCAATAGTGTGCATTGTACGTGCAAGTCTTTACGAGTCATTGATATCCCTATCTCAATGATTCTATGACTTGGAACATCTTTAAGACCACAACTTTAGAGACGTATTCCATGATTGGCATCCCCGATACCAAACACATCTCAAAGCTTAAGAGTGATCCAGGGGACTTTATCTAATTGCATATAATGATAAGATAAAGAAGAATATGCCTTTTATTGAATAACTTGACAAGATACAATATAAGACTGTTTAAAGAGTCAGCTACTACGCCCAACAAATGGCACGTCGGGCACCTAACTCTTTCAGTAAATTCCTCCAAGTGAAAAAGGAGAAGAAGGATGTAACTGGGATTACATCACCCAATGAACCTCATATATCTTTTGTCCGTTATATTTTATTATCTTATTTTCATATTACATCATTCATTCTGAAAAAGACAAGAAAAATTGCAAACCGATTAATTAACCAATCGAACGCTAAAAATCATTTCCGCTGTGCTAACCCTGATTAAGCGATTTAAGCGTTACCCTACTTTGGTAAATTGCTAAAATCACTAAGTCTAAGTTATCTTTACTGAAGCGCCTGACCCAAGCGCTCAACTTTCTAAGCGTTCAAATCTTTAAAAGTGATACCAATTTTTGAAGTCGAAAAATACTTCAGGGTCTATTCAACCCCCCCTCTTTTAGATCCTTTCGTATGCCACTTGGGACCACCATGACTTGTTCAATAAGTCATGAGGTATCTAAGGACTCTTTGACTTAGAACAAGTAAAAAAAACGAATACACAACTCTGAAAAGAAGAAAAATATTCCTCCCCTCCTCTATACCTAGCCGTCGACCACAGAGAAAGAAGAAAGGGGATTTTTCGTTTGTTGATCCGTGAGTGACGATTTAGAGACGACGTAATTTCATTGTTCGGATCAAGTTCAAGTTTGAAGAATCAAACCAAAGGATTGAAGATTTGGAAGCTTCAATATTCCGAGTTTGGAGAAAAAGAAGTTTTTCTCCATCATCATATTCATATTAACGAGTAAGTTTTATTCATTATACGCTTTTAGATTCAATTATGCGAATTAGAGTACTAATTGGGTTTTCATTTTAATTTTCGAAATCCCTTCCTCTGCGTTTATGCTCTTTCGAACGAAACCCAATAGTGGTATCAGAGCCAATCTCTGATTTGCATATTTGATCTTATTTACGGGATTTAAGAATTGCATGTTATGTGTTTTTGAAGCATGTTCGTATGTTTTTCTTAAATCTGCAATTTATGGTTTTTTGTCTAGTTTTTTTATTTTTAGTTATTGTAAATCTGGGGATATTTGATGATATTAAAAATTGAAAAATACCCGAGAAAAACTCGTGCAGCAGCGCGCGCACTGTTTAGCGCAGCCGGGCTGTTCGGCCTAGCCCTGCCCAGTCACGACCCGTCGAGTCGTGACCACGGCCCGACGGGTCGTGGGTTTGGATACCCAATTCGTTGATCCGGGTCATGGATTCAGGTCGTAAAACGGGCATTGTTTGGGTCGAAATTGATTTTTGAATTTTGGGTGATTTTAATTACTTGGGTGGATCAAAAGGATGATGACCCTTATAATTTAAATCAAGCCCAATTGAAAATTATCCAATTTTGATTTGTTAATTAGTTTGGACTTAATCTAATTAAATCTAAATGGGCCAATTAGATTGGTGATTTGGACTTAAATTAAATTTAGCCCAATAAGAAATTAATAAAAGTGAATGTTGTTCTAATTAATTATTTTGAGCCCAATTAAATTGAATCCAAGTGGACCAAAAGGATGGTGACTTGGGTTTGATGAAATCGAGTCCAATGAGATTAATTGGAATATAATATTTAATTAGAAGTAATTAATTATTTTTCTTGGAGATCAATAATTGATTTATATATTTAATATTATTATTTTTTCCTCGACTTGAAAATTACTTCATTTTGAATAAGGACTATAAATTATTTTTCATAGAGATTAATAATTAATTCTTTGATCAAATAAAAGTATTTCCAATTTTTGATGGCTTTAAATCATAATAAAATAAAATATAGAATTCCATATTTTATGTGTTCATATTATTTTAATTAAAGGTAGATGCACTTAATTCTTAATTTCGTACATCTAAGTCATCTATTTGGAGTAGAATGATTTTAATTGAAATAGTGAATATGTGAAATCCTAAGGAATTTTATAAAGGACTTTTTAGTTGGACTAAAATTTTAATAATCAACATAAGTGATTTAATATTGCGAGCATGTATTAAATGTTGCAAGCATGTATTAATTGATGCGAGCATGTTTTATGTGATTAAAACACTAATCATGGACTTAGGATTACATGTTTTACCTTTAATTTTATGGGTTATCAAATTGGAAGCTATTTATTATATTCTTATAAATAATGCATGAGTTGTTTTAGGAATTGAGATAAAATAGTTCAAAGTTGATAAAGTCAAAAGGCCCATGAATGTTTAATATGTTTAATCTATGCCTTTTGTGATGGCTCATTGGCTCGGGCCCTCTAGTCAAAATCCATGACAAGTGATGAATTTATTTATTCATTTATTTAAATTCTATGTTTATTTATATTGAAAGGCATGATTATTAGTAGTATTTTTTTATGCATGATCAATAAAGAATAAAGCGCTATATAAATTGAATAATGTGCAAAGTGAGACCAAAATCTTTTGACGAATTAAATTCTCCCAAATAAATTATACCGAGTTAGAAAAGGATGTTTGACATCCTCACCCTCCACTAAGCTTTCTAAAATTAGAATTACTATAAATGTGTATTGATTACCAATTATGGGGGTTATACATTTAGAAATAATTTGAAATTTTATAAAGTGCATGCAAAAATGCCTTAATCAAAATATATTTCACACCAGAAACCTGTTCGGTTGCAAGGTGAAATTCAAATGCTAGATTATAGGAGTTAGTGGGATATACTTGGGTAGTTCACGAACTTAGAAATCGAATGGGTTGCGGTTTGGTGAACTATAGGGAAACATATTGAAACATTTATTGGATAAATTGATATTAGATATCACTTCAAATTAGAGGTGTACATAAACCCGCCCGACCCGCTCAAATCGACCCGAACCGTCGGTTTGAAATTATCAAAAAATTGTGGTGTGTTGAAAAAATTGCAACCCGCCACTTTCGGGTCGTGTGGTGGGTTTAATAATTGTAACCCGCCACCCGACCGCTAATTGTATATGACACAAGTGTGTGTATATATAAGATTAACCATAAACTCTTAAAACTATGTATGCATATATATAAAGTACTCTAATAAGAGTAGTTGTATTCATATTTATGTTTTTACTTGATTTGAACGAAGATGTAAATGTATATTTTTAAGATAAACTTATAAAATAATTTAATTTTATTAATATTTTAGAGTTTACAATTCATGATAAATATGATTTTAACACAACTTATTTTTGTATTTCACACCAACTCAATTTTTTTAATTAAATGTACAAGTATGTTATTTAGTTTCTTACTTAATAGTTGAAACTAAAAAGAACATAATTATAATTCGATAATTTAATTTTATTAATATTTTAGAGTTTACAATTCATGATAAATATGATTTTAACACAACTTATTTTTGTATTTCACACCAACTCAATTTTTTTTAATTAAATGTACAAGTATGTTATTTAGTTTCTTACTTACTAGTTGAAACTAAAAATAACATAATTATAATTCGATAACCCGCCAAACCGCCCGCTAAATACATTAAACCCGACCGACCCGAACCGCTTGGTTTGAAAAGATAATTATGCGGTTTCGGTTTGTTATTTTGTCAACCTGCATATATCAGGTCGGGTTGAATTATTTCCATAAAACCGCCCGAACTCGTCCGCGTACACCCCTACTTCAAATAATTAATGGGCCAGAAACCAGTTAGGTTGCAACCTATTTAATTAATTGAGGACCTCAATACCTGTTGTGGAATCGATGCCAATGATGATTCCCGATTTTCACAGGGGAGTGTGGGATTCGAAAAATGCAGTGGGAGCCAAGATAAATTTTAAGTCCTTAATTTTTCTTGGTTAAGTCAAAACAAGTAATCTAATAAATCTGATTTATTTCTGCAGTCAATTTCTCGTTTATCTCTCTCAAATATGACAAACTCACTTTCAATTCTACTTGAAAAGAATACTCTGACTGGACCCAATTATGTGGACTGGCTTAGAAATTTGAGGATTGTCCTCAATATGGAATCACTGGGATACGTCTTGGAGGCTAATATCCAAGCGGCTCCTGCTAGAACACGTGCCAACGAGGAAGAGGTCCAAGCCCATGGAAAATGGGTTAAGGACGACCTCCGAGTGAGAGGATACATGGTGGGATCTATGACTAATGATCTTCAAAGGTCACATGATAAGATGTCCACTGCAAGAGCTATCCTAGCTCACCTAGTAGACCTCTATGGAGAGCATAGTCGAACTGCACGATATGAGATATCGAATGAGCTCTTCGGAGCCAAGATGAAAGAAAGTGAGAAGGTTGGTGATCATGTCCTCAAAATGATTTCGAGGATTGAGAAATTGGAAGCTCTCGAATTCACCATGAATGCCACCCTTCAAACTGACTTAATCTTGCAGTCTCTTCCTGATTCCTTCTCCCAATTTGGGGTTAACTTTAACTGCAATGAGATAAAGTGCAATTTAGCTGGGCTAATGAACAAGGTTGTTACTGCACAATCTCAAATGAAACCAAAGGGAAAGGAAACTACCTTGGTCATCTCTTTTGGACCCAAAAAGTCTAAGAAAAAGAAGAACAGGAAAAAGTCTAGCTAGCTTGGAGCTCAAGGAGGTACTAAGAAGGGTAAGGGAAAGGCTTAAGGGTTTTACAAGAGCAAAGGACCTAAGAAAACGGATAGATGTCTCGAGTGCGGTGAGCTTGGCCACTGGAAGAGAAACTGTCCCAAATTAGGCCAAGGCGCACAAGGTATGGAACTATTAGTTTTTTAAACTAACTGTTCTATGATCGTATTTTCTACTTCGTGGATTCTGGACTTAGGGGCTAGTGCCCATGTTTGTTATTTGGATCAGGATCTACAGAGAAGTAGAAAGCTGGGCCGAGAAGAAGTGATGACCAAAGTAGGCAGCGGGGAAAGCGTCGCAGCTACTAGGATCAGATCTACTTCTCTTTATTTGAATTCTGGACATTTACTGTTTTTAGATAATGTTTTGGTTTTGCCCAAGGGGCTTAAGAACATTGTATCTATTCCTATCTTAGTTAAGATTAAGATTGGATATACATTCCATTTTTTTAAATTAAATTGCGACGTTTATTATGGAAATAAATTAGTCGGCAATGCATGTTTAGTTAATGGTTTGTATTATTGAAATGTCCGTAATTCATCTGATGTTAATGTTGTAACACGTAAATGTGGTAGGCAAGAAACTAACTTAAGACCCAAGTGGCATCTTAGACTAGGCCATGCCGGAGAGCACAAGATCCACAAATTGGAAAAAGATGGGCTTTTAACCTCACTAGGGTCGGACCCTATTCTTACATGTGAATCATGTCTCTTAGGGAAGATTGCTAGATCCCCCTTCACAGGAACTTTTGAAAGGGCTACGTAAGTCTTAGGATTAGTGCATACGGACGTCTTCGGACCATTTGGAGAAATGGCTCGTGGAGGTTTCTACTGCTTCATCACTTTTATTGACGACCATTCAAGATTTGGTCTAGTGTATCTGATGAAGCAAAAGTCTAAATCCTTTGAGAGATTCAAAGAGTTCAAGGCCTTAGTAGAAAATCAAACTGGGCAAAATATAAAAACTCTACGATCGGATCGTGGAGGAGAATATATGAGTGCCGAGTTTGATGAATTCCTAAGACAACAAGGAATAATGTTACAACTAACACCACCAGCAACTCATCAACTAAATGGAGTAGCCGAGCGAAGGAATCGAACATTGTTAGACATGGTTCGTTCGATGCTTAGTTACATTGATTTCCCCATTTCGTTTTGGGGATACGCGCTCCTTAGCGCTGCTCAAGTTTTGAACCAATGTTCCTCAAAGTCCATTCCTAAAACTCCGCATGAAATGTGGAATAATAGGATTTGGGGATGCCCCGCTTATGTCAAGAAGACTAAAGTGGGGAAATTGGAGGCAAGATACCTAATGGGACGTTTCATTGGTTATCTTGAAGATTCCATGGGATTCATCTTTTACCTGCATGATGATCAAAGAATCATCGTGGCCCTACAAGCTCACTTCCTTGAGGATGAGTTCATCTTGGAAGGGGGCATAGGTAGGAAAATTGTTCTAGAAGAACAAAATGAAACTCCCTCAATTACATCTGTTCAAGAACCGAGGCCTGAACCTATACTAGCACAACCACCACGTAGATCTGGTAGAATACCGCATGAACCTGAGAGGTATGGTTATCTACTGCAGGGGGGGCGAGAGCTTCACACTGTAGTACAAGAAGGTCATGAAGATGATCCTTGTACCTATGATCAAGCGATGGTGGATGTCGACGCTTCAAGATGGCGAAAAGCCATGGAAACAGAAATGGACTTTATGCAATCGAACCATGTCTGGACTTTGGTAGATCGTCCTGAAGGTATAAAACCTATAGGATGTAAGTGGATCTACAAAAGAAAGATAGGTAGCGATGGCAAGGTTGACACCTTTAAAGCCAGGCTCGTAGCGAAAGGGTATTGTCAAAGAGAAGGAATTGACTATCAAGAAACCTTTTTGCCCATGGCTATGATAAAATCCATACGAATTCTGTTATCCATAGTTGCATACTTAGATTATGAGATATGGCAAATAGATGTCAAAACGACCTTTCTCTATGGATTCCTCGAGGAGGATATCTATATGGAACAGCCAAAGGGTTTTGTGTCCGAGTCCGATATCCATTAAGTATGTAAACTTGAGAGGTCCATTTACGGTCTCAAGCAAGCATCTAGAAGTTGGAATCTCCATTTTGATGAAGAAGTTAAGGGATATGGCTTCGTCAAGAACGAAGATGAACCATGTGTCTACAAGAAGACTAGTGGGAGCAAACTCTCATTCTTAGTACTATATGTGGATTACATTCTACTTATAGGAAATGATGTAGGAATGCTCACCACTGTCAAGAAATGGCTTTCGAGTACGTTTTCCATGAAAGACTTGGGAGAAGCCACATACATTCTAATAATTCATATCTACAGAGATAGAACGAATATAATGATAGGCCTCTCTCAAGCCCTTTACTTAGAAAAGGTCCTAAAGAGGTTTAGGATGGATAACTCTAAGAAAAGGTTTCTTCCCATGAGGCATGGAGTACACTTATCCAAGTCTACATGTCCTCAAAGTGAGGAAGATAGACAAAAGATGAGTAATGTACCCTATGCTTCTGGAGTACACAACCGTTGATTCCACCACGAAGCAGAGTATGTAGCAGCCTCAGAGGCAGCGAAAGAATCTGTTTGGATGAGGAAGTTTCTTGGAGAACTTGGAACGGTCCCTAGTGCTCAGCTCCCGTTGCCACTTTATTGTGATAACAATGGAGCGATAGCGCAAGCCAAGGAACGGAGGTCTCATAACAAGTCCAAACATATTGAGAGAAGATTTCACATCATCAGGGAGATCGTTGACAGAGGAGAGATAGTAGTGCACAAAATAGCCTCAGCTGACAATATAGCTGACCCGTTCACCAAACCACTATCTCAGGCTATTTTGGACCAACACCTGGAAATGATGGGTATTAGATACCACAATGAGTGGCATTGAGTGCAAGTGGAAGATTGTTAGGATTATGCCCCTCAGATGCCATAGAGGATAAAATGTATAGGGCATATATCTTGTATTGAACTTAAACTCTACTTAAATAAAAAGCATTATTGTTTTTTCACTTAATTCTTATTTGCATCTATAAGTTGTGTAAAATGTTTTGTCCATGTTTTCAGTGCGATCCCTCTACTTCCTATGGGATAGGAAGATTGGCACTAGAGAGATCGATCTTAATTACTAAAATAAGTTCGCAAGTAATATGAAGTCTTTAATGGACAAATAAAGACTTCGAATACTTGTACAATCTTAGCTCTGACATGGGAGTGCCTGTCTGGTATCATGGGATGATAGGAGATTAAGATTGTAGACACGTCAGTGGGACTGATATGTCGAACATGAATCGCATCGGTTCTGTCACATGGGTTTTCACTCTGTGACTGTCAATGACAAAACTGATTATGCGTAATAGGTATATGTGAACCTTTGACCTGAAGTATCAGGCTGAAGATGCACTTGTGACGTTAAGTCTTTCACTAGAGTAGTTAGACCCAATTCACCCTTTGGTGGGGTCAACCTCGAAATGCGAACTTGATGGGCAAGTGGTAATCTTATCACGTACCCTATGTAATTATAGATAAATAGAGATCAAAGTCTTTGGCCAAAGCAAACGAGACGATTGTGCTTGGCACTAAATCGATCTCAAAGATCTCGTATTTATTATGATTTATACATATGGTCAAGTCTAGTGAGTTTGACATAACCATGACTCTCACTTGACCGGGGAACGTGAACAAAGGGTTTATACGTATACGGTATTTATAATTGGAAGGTTTCGGAATGACCCCATCATTTGTTTTCGTTTGGGTTACGAAGTGGGTCATGTGACTGGCTAGGTGTTACCCATTTCTTTTGGTTTCTTCTCTTTGCCAAACGAAACGAACCTAAAGAGTCGCGCTAAAGGATTGACAAAGAAAAATGAAGATAAAGGAATTTCTATTATTTCTTCTGGGAGTTTTAATTAATTAGATAAATTAAATAATTAATTATTCATTAGATAAAATAATTAATTATAAAGATAAGATCAATTATTAATTAATTTCCTTGTGAAATATATTAATGAATTAATTTATCTAATTAATTTGGTTATTTAATTTATTTATTGGATATAATAAATTATTAATTGAAATAAGAAATTAATTAAACAAAACAAATCCCGGTGCTAGATAAGGAGTCCAATTGGACTCCTACCAGGCCTCAATGTGGCGTCTTTGAGAGGCCACATATTAGGGCTCTTTTGTTTTGACATGTTCAATAAGTCATGAGGAATATAAGGACTCTTTGACTTAGAACAAGCACAAAAAAAGAATACACAACTCTCAAAAGAAAGAAAAATATTCCTCCCCTCCTCTATACCTAGCCGTCGAACATAGAGAAAGAAGAAAGGGGATTTTTCATTTGTTGATCCGTGCGTGATGATTTAGAGACGACGTATTTTCGTTGTTCGGATCAAGTTCAAGTGTGAAGAATCAAACCAAAGGATTGAAGATTGGGAAGCTTCAATATTTCGAGTTTGGAGAAGAAGAAGTTTTTCTCCATCATCATATTCATATTAACGAGCAAATTTTATTCGTTATACGCTTTTAGATTCAATTATGCAAATTAGAGTACCGAGTGGGTTTTCGTTTTAATTTTTGAAATCTCTTCTGCTGCATTTATGCTTTTTCGAACGAAACCCAACATCCTCAGTCTGAGCAACTTCTTCAACAGTGCAAACCTCGACTGCTGGATCGTTGCGGGCAACTTCAGTTTGCATATTAGCGTCTGTGGTTGGAGCGACTTCCACAGAAGGAGCATGTTCCTCTTCCATCTCAACAATCTCCACGGGAGGAGAAAGTTTCTCAATAGCAATGACCCGGAGTGGGCCTATCGCTTCCACTCTAGACTTTGATAGAAAGTTCGCGGGATAAACAAGATAGCGTCTTCATGCGCTTCAGAACTTAACGCTAGATCAGTGTCTTCCGGGAACTTTATGTCAATTGTGTATAAATTCTTGTAGTCCAGCAGAAAAGGCATAAGCGCTTGGGCTAGCGCTTGATCCATGGGTCTTCTTATAAGAGAGATCATCTCGGCGACTCAAATATTATGCTCGCAGAATAAAACGGGAAGTAAGTTATACCCTCTGAAATCACTAAGACCATAACCAAAGTTTGGAGTAATGGTGTTATCCAGTGACTGGGCATTTTCAACTATCGCTCGGCGTTCTCGATGAAGTTCAACAAGGTCATCAGTCGAATCCATCATGTGAGCTTCACTTGGTCCGGGAAGAGCATTACGCTTACTTGTAGAAGCGTCTTCATGCAGATCAAACTGCAGTCGCTGGGCAAAGTTTTCTTTTGGGTGAAATACATAGCCCCCTTGACTGATTTGATTGAGATGCTCTCGGATAAAACTTTCCATACTTCTTTTAAAGTATGGTAGATCGCTGATAGGACCCACAAGCTACTCACGTTGTTGAAGCAGAAATAGAGCATATCCGCTATGCCGATGTTTGATTCCAAAGTTAAATAAGAAGGGATACCTCATCATTTCATCAGCGGTATGGCACTGCAATACGAAGTCTTCTGCCCATCTGGAGGTCTCTGCGATCCAGCGTTTGCCTCGCTGCTCTGTGAGTTCCGAATCTGTCTTTGTGGCAAGCAACTTCTTGAATCGCTCTTTCTAAATATTGAAATTATCTGCCCACAGCCTAGCAAGAAACTCCCTTGGCTCATCTTCAACCTAGAAATTTATGGGGTTAGGGTGATCTTGAAGCATAGCACCCTTGCCTTTCCACAACTTCAGCGGCTTTTCGGCGGATTTGTCAGCTTCTGAGTGAACGATTTTGGGAAGAGCTGAGTATCCTAATTTCTTCAGCTGTTCTTCATCAGGATTCTTTCCCCAATCGACCAAGTGTGGATTCCGTATCTGGACATGAGTTCGGCGAAAAGGGTAATTACGTTCCATGCTTTTACCTTATTTTTGAAAGTATTTGCTCTCGAACTCAGCTATCATTATTGGTTCCAGATATCCTAGGCGGGCAATGATATCTTTCATTGTTGTCATTTCACTGGAGGCAAGCGTTTCAAAGACTGTTGATTTCTGAGTGTCTGAAAGCTTTAGATTGTGGAGGGTAGTCTGAAAATTGATATTCATATCAATCATTTGACGAAGCATCTTCTCTCTCCAGGCATAATAATATTCTAAGTCTGAATTATAGCCACTAGGAAAGAAGTTGAACGCTTGTGGAGGAGGACCAGTTGGTGTGGGGATAAACTCAGCCACTTCGTGTCGCTTCTTGCGCTGGTGAAATTTCAGCGTCGGAAAGGACTGTATCAAGTTCTCGAGCAATTTCCACCACTGTTGATAAATCAACATCCACTTCAATAGGAACCTCGGAGGGTGGAGGTGCATCAGCGTCTTGTCCACTTGGAGCTGACATATGCAAGCGTTTGAGAAAAGCAAGCAAAATTTCCACAAAGTAGAAATAGACAATTAAAAAGGTTACAACGCTTACCCTGAGGACTCTCTTCAACTGGTTCAGTCGCTTGATCTATAGGAACTTCAGTTTCCATAGCCTCAGGCTTCGGGACAACTTCTTCAAGATTTAAATCGAGGAAAGAAGTGAGAGGGGTCAGCTTTAATAGGGATGTTGCAAGCATCCAAGGTATTCAGAACATACTGAATATCATGATCTATTCGTGTTGAAAGAATTTATCCTATCGTTAAAGAAAGCTAACGATGAAAGGATAAAAAAATACATTGTACTTCACAAGTACTTACCCTGAAAGAGTACTGACTTTTCTAAAGAAGTAGCAAGCTCAGGCTATGGAACGAGAGTAGATTCAACATCAGTTTCAACAGGAGGGGGAGGAGGAGCACTCGCTGGTTCCGCAGCCGCTGACTCGACTGGTGCACTTGTAGATTCTCTTGGAGTAGATCTAGGAGTACGCTTTCGTGCTAGTGGTACTTCTTCTTCTTCTTGTTCCCCTTCAGGAGAGGATAAACGCTGGAGGGGGAGAGGGCGATTTAGGAGAAGGAGAGGGAGATTTCTTCTTTTGAGTCTCCTTCTTCTTCTTCTGTTTCTTTGCTGGCTTGGCTGGCTCAGCGACTTTAACAGCGATTTTTCATTTTGGTTGCTTAACCACCACTTCCTTTTCCGATGAAGATGATGATAAAGATGAAGACGCTTGTTCCTCATCATCACTCTGAACAACTCCTTCAGCAAGAAGTCGCTCGCATTCCTCCTTGGGAACAAATGCTCCACCCCGACGCTTGGGTTCAGCAACTCGCCAATCATCTTTTTCCCATAAAACTTAAGCACAGGGACCTTCTTTCCAGCGGTGTTGACGAAACCGCTAGCGCTTAACACTAAACTCAAAATAATCCCATAAGGCCTGGGATTAATAGACTTGACCATCACTGCCTTAAAGCGATTAAAAGCATACTGCGACCAGTTGACCTTCAACTTGGCCAAAATGGCAGTAATCATCTTGTACTGGATGTTGGAGACTTTGTCAAAACTGCCTTTGCTGCACTCGATCATCTTTGAGCAGATGTCAGCCAGAGTGAAATATTCGCCCTTCATGTCCTTCTTCTTGAAGTTGGTTTCATAAGAAGCATCCACTTCATCCTTTTTCACCAGTTCCCAAATCTTGGTGGCATCTCCAAGAGTGACTTCTTCAACTTGTCCTCGATCATCGGGTAGTTGCAGTAAGGAAGATAAAATTTGAAGACTGAGAATGAAGGTCTCTTAGGGAAAAGGGAAGACACAGGAAATAGAATTTCCATCGTCTGAGATCTTAGCATGTTTAAAGAAGAACAAAGTTTCTTCATCATGTAGGTTGGAATGGGAGGTCAGAATGTTTCTAAGACCTGATTCTTGAATGAGGAGAAGAATGTTTCTCAAAGGAAAGTTCTGGTTTTCAAAGGGATATTCCCAGTTTACCAGGAATCCGGCATTGACTGTCACTGGTTTCTTAGTTTTGGAAGATTTTTCGATGGTAGATTTGGAAGATTTTGGTGGCGCCATTGATGAAGGTTTGAAGCTTTTTGAGAGAGTTAGAAAGAAAGTCCTTTTGCCTTAGAGAGTTTTTACAGCAAGAGAATTTTGAGAGAGATAAAGTTCCTCTGTAAAATTTTTGAAGGGTTTATATAGATAGCACAAAGTAACTCCTCAATGAATAGATACACGCCACGTGTAAGGTATAGTTAATTTGGAAAAAAATGGAAATAAATCTGAGCCTTTTAGTCATAAAGACAGATGTGAAAAGGTGCAAAAAAATAGGTTAACTGCTATAAATATAGAATTTTGAAGTCCGCAGTTACGTTTTCAAAACGTTTTAAATTTTGAAAATGTTCAGCGTGAGTTGCACTCGCCTAATAGTACACTAACACGTACCTAGACATACGCAGTTACTGAACCGCCTATTTATAGGAATCATTGACCATCAGTTTGATTTGATAGGAATGCGTGGGCAGTTGTCAAATCTTATCTTTTGGACTTATCCACATGCTACCTTTTAGCGATGAAAGTAATGCATGTTTTTTTTTTTCAGAAAAAGTTATTTAGCGTTTAAGTGGGAATAATCTTAACACTGAAGCCTTTTAATAAAGTTCAATCTCTTTGAAAAGACATTTTCATTTAATTTTATTAGAGATTGATTTTATCATGCATAACAGATAAACGCTAATGATCAATACACAAAATTTTTGAAATTAATTTTTGATTATAGACGCTTATTGATTTGAATAAATACAATTTCAAAGCTTCCCCTAAAATTGATAACTCATTTCAATTTTGAAATCACTTGAAACTATATAATAAAGTGGATTCCCTCTAAATTATATACCTATAGAAGATATGATGCTTTATGATTAAGCATTTAAATCAATCATACCTAAAGCATTGTTCGTTGAGCGCTTTGGTGAAGATATCTGTCAGTACCAATGAAATGCATGAAGATATCTTTCTTTTGAACATGGTCACTTAAGAAATGATAACGAATGTCAATGTGTTCAGCTCTAGAATGAAGGACTGGATTTTGGGTCATAGCTAAAGCGCTTTGGTTATCACAATGGATTGGGGTAGGATCTAAGATTGTTCGTTAATCTCTAAGTTGTTGCCTCATCCAAACGATTTTGCACAACAGCTTACAACGGCTACATATTCTGCCTTAGCGGTAGAAGTCACTATGAATTGTTATTTCTTACTATGCCACAAAATCAATCGATCACCTAGAAATTGACATGTACCACTAGTACTTTTTCTATCTATTTTGCATCCTGCAAAATCTGCATCTGAATAACCCATTCGTTCAAAAGGAGAGTCCCTTAGATACCATAAGCCTACATTTGTGTTCCTTTTAGGTATTTAAAGATTCTCTTGGTAGCATTTAAGTGGGATTCTTTAGGATCAGCTTGAAAGCGTGCACACATGCATACCAAAAACTTAATGTCAGGTCTACTAGTGGTAAGATAAAGAAGTGCTCCTATGATACCTTTATAGTTACTGATATCAATTTTCTTCCCACTTTCATCTTTATCTAACTTAAGCGTTTGACTCATTGGAATTTTTGAAGATGATGCCTTTTCCATACCAAATTTCTTAATCATATCTCTTGTATATTTAGCTTGGTATATAAATATGCCATTAGGGAGTTGTTTAATTGTAATCTTAAGAAGAAAGTTAATCCACCCATCATGCTCATTTCAAATTGATCTTGCATCATTTTCGAAAATTTCCCACACAATCGCGTATTAGTAGATCCGAATATAATATCATGAACATAAATTTTGACTAAGAGAATATCTTCATTATGGGTAATTTTAAATAACGTTGTATCAATGCTGCTTTTTGAAAAACCTTTACCTATAAGGAAGATAGAGAGAGTGTCATACCATGCTCTTGGTGCTTGTTTAAGGCCGTAAAGTGCCTTATCCAATTTGTATACCTTACCTTTCCTGTAATGTTGATGAATCCTGGTGGTTGCTCCACATATACTTCTTCTTGGAGTTTACCATTCAGGAAAGCACTCTTCGTGTCCATTTGGTACACTGTGAACTTATTGAATGAGGCAAACGCTAGGAACATCCGAATTGCTTCAAGACGGGCTACTGTGGCATACGTCTCATCAAAATTAATGCCCTCTTCTTGGCAATAACCTTGAGCGACTAGTTTGACTTTGTTTCTTATAACAATGCCATCTTCATCCATTTGTTCCTAAAAACCCATCTAGTTCTAATAACTCCTTAGTAAGTTGGTCTTGGTACTAGCGTCCAAACCTTACTTCTCTCAAATTAGTTAAGCTCTTCCTGCATCGCTTTTACCCAACTCGAATCACTAAGCACATCATCCACTCTCTTTGGTTCCATTTGAGATAGAAAACTTGCGAACATGGCCTCATTGATTGTAGCGGCCCTAGTTCTAATAGGTGCTTCAACATCTCCAATTACTAGCTCTAGTGGATGATCTCTAAGCCATTTTCGATCTGGTTGTAACGGGTTAAGAGACTCTTGATCACCAATCGCTGGTCCCTCTTGCGTAGTCGCTGCATCATTCACAATTCCAATTTGCTCCTGATGATCATTCTCTTCATGATCATCAGCATTTCTAACAATATCATCATTAGTGCCTCACGAGTAATCTTAAGATTGGGCACAAAGATCTCATCATCTTCATCATCACTGTCATTACTAAGATTGATTTGTGACGCTTGTTGGGCAAGATCTTCAACTCCTACATCATCAACATTAACCTTACTCGGTTCTTAGTTAGCATCATTGAACACAACATGAATGGATTCTTCAACCCTCCCTTTGATCTTATTTAGGATGCGAAAATTCTTTCCATTCTTGGCATAGCCTAGAAAGATTCCCTCATCCGCTTTAGGATCAAATGTCTTTAGACTTTGGGACCATTGTTATGAATGAAACATTTTGAACCAAATACATGAAAATATGAAACGTTAGGTTTACGTCCCTTCCACAACTCATATGGAGTCTTCTCATGTTGCTTGTTGATCATACACCGGTTCTGAGTGTAGCAAGCATTATTGATAGCTTCAGCCCAAAACCTTTGAGGCATCTTGGACTCTGCTAACATCGTCCTAGCGGCTTCTTTAAGCGTTTTGTTCCGTCGCTCAGCAACTCCATTTTGTTAAGGTGTTCTAGGCGCAGAATACTCATGAAGTATTCTGAAATCAGTGCAAAATTTCTCAACAAATTGGTTAGTAAATTCAGCTCCTCTATCACTTCTAATTCTTGTCACCTTTAAATCTTTTGAGGTTTGTAATTGACGAATTAGCGTTGTGAGTTTAACACTAGTTTTATCTTTGGTTGCTAGAAATTCTACCCATATATAGCGAGAGAAGTCATCAACTATTACTAGTGAATACTTTTTACCACTAACACTCATGATTTGAATAAGACCAAACAAATCTAAATGCAACAGTTCAAGAATTCTAGAAGTAGATAGGCATGGTTTCTTCTTAAAAGATGATTTAACTTGTTTACCCATTTGACATGCATCACATAAGCAATTTTTCTGAAAGGAACCTTTAGGTAATCCCTCTACTAGATATAGAGATATTAACTGAGAGATTGCCCTAAAGTTGAAGTGATTCATTTTTCTATGCCATAACCAACCCAATTTATTTTTACTTTTAGCAACAAAGCATGTGGGGTTTTTATCAGTTGTAGAATCCCAATCTACTAAATATACATTATTTGTTCTTTTTCCTCTTAATTTAGTAGACTTGAGAATTTGACTTCAAAGCCTTTATCACAAAATTGACTTATGCTTAACAAATTATGCTTAAGACCCTCAACATAATATACATCACTAATCATGATGTTCCCTCTATGCATGATACCTATACCTTTGGTTTTATCTTTGGAGTTATCACCGAATATAACATGAGGACCGTTGGTTGCACGATAGTTGATCAAGAGATCTTTTGAGCTAGTCATGTTCCTTGATGACCCACTATCAATGTACCAAACTGAAGTATCGGTGTTGGCTTTAGGTACCTTAGATAGCGAGTCATCAAACGCTTCTTCATCTCTTGCCATAAGACAGATTAACGCTGAGTCGCTTGTTAGCTCATCATCACTTTTTTCATCTGATGATTCCAGATCCTCTTCAAGTGCGGAGAATGGTTCAGATTCTGCTAGCAAACCTTGTTGACGAAGGTTGCTCCTGAATTGATTTCTATCCGCATAATCTTACCTTGTGGGCTTAGATACATTTGGATAAGGGTAATTTTCCTGGTAGTGCCCTGGTTTCCTGTAATTGTAACACAAATTAGTTTTTATTTTATGTTCAGTGGTTAATCGCTTGGAAACTGTTGTTGCTGAAACATTCTGTATTGCGGTGCTGGTGTAGGGGGAGGGGTTTGAAATGATGTCTGTCCACTAGGGTTTCTCTTTTCATATCTTAGAAACTTCTTAAATTCCTTAACTAATAATGTCACTTCTTTTTCCTCATTCGATTCTGTCTCTTTCACCTCACTAACTGACTTTCCCTTGTTCTTAGTGGTAGCTATCAGGGCTCCTGATTCAGTTGCTAATGTAGAAATCATTGTGTCGCTGACTTCTCCTAGTTCAAATTCAAATGCCTCCAACTCTGAAAACACATGTTCCAGAGTTAGAGTTTCCAATATTTTTTATTCTCTCATGGCAACCGTCTTAATCTAATATTTGCTTGGAAGACTTCTGAATATCTTGTTGACCATTTCCTTGTTAGTTAATTCCTTGTCCAGTGATGTTAACTTAATGAGCAAAATGAATCTTTCGTCCAATTGTTCTAGCGTCTTGTTGGGCTGCATTTTGAAATGCTCAAATCTTTGCATGGCTATGGAGAGCTTGTTCTCCTTCATTCGTGCTGAACCTTCACATACTCTAGCCAACTTGTCCCATATCTCTTTTGAAGTCTTACATTGCTTGATCTTGTTGAACAATGCATCATTGTCTCCTAACGCTGAGTAGAGAGCGCTTCGTCCAACATTATCTAGATTTGCTCTTTTCCGATCTTCTGGCGTCCATTCTAACTTGGGCTTCTCGACATAGCTATCTGAAGTAGCCTCAGTTTCTCAAGGGGCTCGAGTTACAACTTTCATGATCTGAATGGGGCCATGTGTAATTACATCACACATCTCATTATCACATGAACACAAATATGCAAATGCTCTAAGTTTCCATGAATCATAGTTTGATTGAACCAGCTTAGGCATCTTGTTAAAAGCCATGACATGAGATTAAAATAAATAAAGCGACTAAGTTTAGAAAAATAGATCTAAACAAGCAGCTACGCTCGGAAACATTTAGGTTTCTACTTCAACCGCTCTGATACCACTTGATGGTCTCAAGTGGCATACGAAAGGGTCTAGAAGGGGGGGGGGGGAATTGAATAGACCCTGAAGTCTTTTTCCACTTCAAAAAATTTCGTATCACTTTTAAAGGTTTGAACGCTTAGGAAACTGAGTGCTAGGTCAGGCGCTACAGTAAAGATAACTTAGACTAAGTGATTTTAGCAATTTACCAAAGTAGGATAAAGCTTAGATCGCTTAATCAGGGTAAGCACATCGGGAATGATTTTAAGGCTTTAGCGCTCGTCTTGGTCAAATAGTCACTTAACCTTTTTACTTATTTTTTTCAAAATAAATGATAAAATATAAAGTAAGACAATAAGATAGTAAATAACACAAGAATTTGTAAGGTTCACTGGGTGGTGTAATCCTAGCTACGTCCTTCTTCTCCTTGAACACTTGGTGGAATTCCACTAAATTGATTATCGAAGGATCACACAGAGGCTTCTACAAAGTAGAGGTGGGGATGATGATCTTGTTAGGATTATGCCCTCAGATGTCATAGAGGATAGAATGTATAAGGCATATATCTTGAATTGAACTTAAACTCTTCTTAAATAAAAGGCATTATTGAGTTTTCATTTAATTCTTATATGCATCTATAAGTTGTGTAAAACATTTTGTCCATGTTTTCAGTGCAATCCCTCCACTTCCTATGGGATAGGAAGATTGGCACTAGAGAGATCGATCTTGATTACTAAAATAAGTTCGCAAGTAATATGAAGTCTTTAATGGACAAATAAAAACTTCAAATACTTGTACAATCTTAGCTCCGACATGGGAGTGCCTGTCTGGTATCATGGGATGATAGGAGATTAAGATTGTAGACACGTCAGTGGAACTGATATGTTCGTACAAGACTCGCATCGGTTCTGTCAGGTGGGTTTTCACTCTATGACTGTCAATGACGGAACTAATTATGCGTAATAGGTATATGTGAACCTTTGACCTGAAGTATCAGGCTGAAGATGCACTTGTGACGTCAAGTCTTTCGCTTGAGTAGTAAGACCCAGTTCACCCTTTGGTGGGGTCAACCTCGAAATGCGGACTTGATGGGCAAGTGGTAATCTTAATAGATATCTAATATGGGATTTGTTCTCTCATAAGTGAATGAGTATGTACCCTATGTAATTATAGATAAATAGAGATCAAAGTCTTCGGCCAAAGTAAACGAGACGATTGTGCTTGGCACTAAATCAATCTCAATGATCTCGTATTTATTATGATTTATACATATGGTCAAGTCCAGTGAGTTTGACATAACCATGACTCTCACTTGACTGGGGAACGTGAACAAAGGGTTTATACATATACGATATTTACGATTGGAAGGTTTCAGAATGATCCTATCATTCGTTTTCATTTGGGTTACAAAGTGGGCCACGTGACTGGCTAGGTGTTACCCACTTCCTTTGGTTCCCTCTCATTGCCAAATGAAATGAACCTAAAGAGTCGCGCTAAAGGATTGGCAAAGAAAAATGAAGAAAAAGGAATTTTTATTATTTCTTCTGGGAGTTTTAATTTATTGCATAAATTAAATAATTAATTATTCATTAGATGAAATAATTAATTATAATGATAAGATTAATTATTAATTAATTTCCTTGTGAAATATATTAATGAATTAATTTATCTAATTAATTTAGTTATTTAATTAATTAATTTATTTATTGGATATAATAAATTGTTAATTGATATATGAAATTAATTAAACAAAACAAATCCCGGGGCTAAATAAGGAGTCCAATTGGACGCCTATGAGGCCTCAAAGTGGCGTCTTTGAGAGGCCACATATTAGGGCTCTTTTGTTTTGACTTGTTAAATAAGTCATGATGTATATAAGGACTCTTTGACTTAGAACAAGTAAGAAGAGAATACACAACTCTTATAACGCTCAAAAGAAAGAAAAATATCCCTCCCTTCCTCTATACCTAGCCGTCGACCACAGAGAAAGAAGAAAGGGGATTTTTCGTTTGTTGATCCGTGCGTGACGATTTAGAGACGACATATTTTCGTTGTTCGGATCAAGTTAAAGTTTGAAGAATCAAACCAAAGGATTGAAGATTTGGAAGCTTCAATATTTCGAGTTTGGAGAAGAAGAAGTTTTTCTCCATCATCATATTCATATTAACGGCTGAGTTGTATTCGTTATACGCTTTTAGATTCAATTATGCGAATTAGAGTACCAATTGGATTTTCGTTTTAATTTTTGAAATCCCTTCCGCTGCGTTTATGCTTTTTCGAATGAAACCCAACGGTGGTATCAGAGTCAATCTCTGATTTGCATATTTGATCTTGTTTACGTGATTTAAGAATTGCATGTTATGTGTTTTTGAAGTATGTTTGTATGTTTTTCTTAAATCTGCGTTTTATGGTTTTTTGCCTAGTATTTTGATTTTTAGTTATTGTAAATCTGGGGATATTTGATGATATTGAAAATTAAAAAATACTGAGGAAAAACGGGGCTTGAAAGCCCCGAGAAAAACGCGCGCAACTACGCCCGCTGGGTCTCGACCGTGGCTCGTTGGGTCTCGACCGTGGCTCGACGGGTCGTGGGTTTGGATACCCGATTCGTTGATCTGGGTCATGGATTCGGGTCGTAAAACGGGCTATGTTTGGGTCGAAATTATTTTTTGAATTTTGGGTGATTTTAATTAATTGGGTTGATCAAAAGGATGATGACCCGAATAATTTAAATCAGGCCCAATTGAAAATTATCCTATTTCGATTTGTTAATTAGTTTGGACTTAATCTAATTAAATCTAAATGGGCCAATTAGATTGGTGATTTGGACTTAAATTAAATTTAGCCCAATAAGAAATTAATAAACGTGAATGTTGTTCTAATTAATTATTTTGAGCCCAATTAAATTGAATCCAAGTGGACCAAAAGGATGGTGACTTGGGTTTGATGAAATCGAGCCCAATGAGATTAATTGGAATATTATATTTAATTAGAACTAATTAATTATTTTTCTTGGAAATCAATAATTGATTTATGGATTAAATATTATTATTTTTCCTCAACTTGGAAATTACTTCATTTTGAATAAGGAATATAAATTATTTTTCTTAGAGATTAATAATTAATTCTTTGATCAAATAAAAGTATTTACAATTTTTGATGGCTTTAAATCATAATAAAATAAAATATAGAATTCCATATTTTATGTGTTCATGTTATTTTAATTAAAGGTAGATGCACTTAATTCTTAATTTCGTACATCTAAGTCATCTAGTTGGACTAGAATGATTTTAATTCAAATAGTGAATATGTGAAATCATAAGGAATTTTATAAATGAGTTTTTAGTTGGACTAAAATTTTAATAATCAACATAAGTGATTTAATATTGCGAGCTTTTATTAAATGTTGCGAGCATGTATTAATTGATACGAGCATGTATTATGTGATTACAACACTAATCATGGACTTAGGATTATATGTTTTACCTTTAATTTTATGGGTTATCAAATTTGAAGCTATTTATTATATTCTAGAAATTATGCATGAGTTGTTTTAGGAATCGAGATAAAATAGTTCAAAGTTGATAAAGTCAAAAGGCCTATGAATGTTTAATAGGTTTAATCTATGCCTTTTGTGATGGCCCATTGGCTTGGGCCTTATAGTAAAAGTCCATGATCAAGTGATGAATTTATTTATTCATTTATTTAAATTCTATGTTTATTTATATTGAAAGGCATGATTATTAGTAGTATTTTTGTGCATGATCAATATAGAATAAAGCGCTATATAAATTGAATAATGTGCAAAGTGAGACCAAAATCTTTTGACGAATTAAATTCTCCCAAATAAATTATACCGAGTTAGAAAAGTATATTTGACATCCTCACCCTCCACTAAGCTTTCTAAAATTAGAATTACTATAAATGTGTAATGGTTCCTAGTTATGGGGGTTATACATTTAGAAATAATTTGAAATTTTATAAAGTGCATGCAACGGCCTTAATCGAAACATATTTCACCCCAGAAACCTGTTCGGTTGCAAGGTGAAATTCAAATGCTAGATTATAGGAGTTAGTGGGATAAACTCGGGTAGTTTACGAACCTAGAAATCGAATGGGTTGCGGTTTTGTGAACTATGGGGAAACTTATTGAAACATTTATTGGATAAATTGATATTAGATATCAATTCAAATAATTAATGGGCCAGAAACCGGTTAGGTTGTTACCTATTTAATTAATGGAGGACCTCAATACCTGCTGTGGAATCGATGCCAATGATGATTCCCGATTTTCACATGGGAGTGTGGGATTTGAAAAATGCAGTGGGAGCCAAGATAAATTTTAAGTCCTTAATTTTTCTTGGTTAAGTCAAAACAAGTAATCTAATAAATCTGGTTTATTTCTGCAGTCAATTTCTCGTTTATCTCTCTCAAATATGACAAACCCACTTTCAATGCTATTCGAAAAGAATACTTTGAATGGACCCAATTATGTGGGCTGGCTTAGAAATTTGAGGATTGTCCTCAATATGGAATCCCTGGGATATAACTTGGAGGCTGATATCCCGGTGGCTCCTGCTAGAACACATGCCAACGAGGAAGAGGTCTAAGCCGATGAAAAATGGGTTAAGGACGACTTCCGGGTGAGAGGATACTTGGTGGGATCTATAACTAATGATCTTCAAAGGTTACATGATAGGATGCCTACTGCAAGAGCTATCCTAGCTCACTTGGTAGAGCTCTATGGAGAGCATAGTCGAACTACACGATATGAGATATCGAAAGAGCTCTTCGGAGCCAAGATGAAAGAAAGTGAGAAAGTTGGTGATCATGTCCTCAAAATGATTTTGAGGATCAAGAAATTGGAAGCTCTCGAATTCACCATGAATGCCACCCTTCAAACTGACTTAATCTTGCAGTCTCTTCCTGATTCATTCTCCCAATATGTGCTTAACTTTAACTGCAATGAGATAGAGTGCAATTTGGCTGGGCTAATGAACAAGTTGGTTACTACACATTCTCAAATGAAACCAAAGGGAAAGGAAACTACCTTGGTCGTCTCTTTTGGACCCAAAAAGTCTAAGAAGAAGAACAACAAGAAAAAGTCTGGCGAGCTTGGAGCTCAAGGGGGTACCAAGAAGGGTAAGGAAAAGGCTCAAAGGTTTTACAAGAGCAAATGACCTAAGAAAATGGATAAATGTCTCGAGTGCGGAGAGCTTGGCCAGTGGAAGAGAAACTGTCCGAAATTAGGCAAAGGCGCACAAGGTATGGAAATAAATTAGATGGCAATGCATGTTTAGTTAATGGTTTTTATTATTTAAATGTCCGTAATTCATCTGATGTTTATGTTGTAACACATAAACGTGGTAGGCAAGAAACTAACTTAAGACTCAAGTGGCATCTTAGACTAGGCCATGTCGGAGAGCACAAGATCCACAAAATGGAAAAAGATGGGCTTTTAAGCTCACTAGGGTCGGACCCTATTGGTACATGTGAATCATGTCTCTTAGGCAAGATGGCTAGATCCCCCTTCACAGGGACTTTTGAAAGGGCTACGCAAGTCTTAGGATTAGTGCATACCGACGTCTGCGGACCATTTGGAGAAATGGCTCGTGGAGGTTTCTACTACTTCATCACTTTCACTGACGACCATTCAAGATTTGATCTAGTGTATCTGATGAAGCAAAAGTCTGAATCCTTTGAAAGATTCAAAGAGTTCAAGGCCTTAGTAGAGAATCGAACTGGGCAAAATATAAAAACTCTACGATCGGATCGTGGAGGAGAATATATGTGTCCCGAGTTTGATGAATTCCTAAGACAACAAGGAATAATGTTACAATTAACACCACCAGCAACTCCTCAACTAAATGGAGTAGCCGAGCGAAGGAATCGAACACTCTAAAGACTCGCAGTAAAGGATTGACAAAGAAAAATGAAGAAAAAGGAATTTCTATTATTTCTTCTCAGAGTTTTAATTTATTGGATAAATTAAATCATTAATTATTCATTAGATGAACTAATTAATTATAATGATAAGATTAATTATTAATTAATTTTCTTGTGAAATATATTAATGAATTAATTTATCTAATTAATTTGGTTATTTAATTAATTAATTTATTTATTGGATATAATAAATTGTTAATTGAAATAAGAAATTAATTAAACAAAAAAAATCCCGGGTCCAAATAAGGAGTCCAATTGGACGCCTATGAGCCCTCAAAGTGGTGTCTTTGAGAGCCCACATGTTAGGGCTCTTTTGTTTTGACTTGTCCAATAAGTCATGAGTTCTATAAGGACTCTTTGACTTAGAAGAAGTAAGAAGAGAATACACAACTCTCATAACTCTTAAAAAAAAGAAAAATATTCCTTCCCTCCTCTATATCTAGTCATCGACCACAGAGAAAGAACAAAGGGGATTTTTCGTTTGTTGATCCGTGCGTGACGATTTAGAGACGACATATTTTCGTTATTCGGAGCAAGTTCAAGTTTGATGAATCAAACCAAAGGATTGAAGATTTGGAAGCTTCAATATTTCGAGTTTGGAGAAGAAGAAGTTTTTCTCCATCATCATATTCATATTAACGACTAAGTTTTATTCGTTATACGCTTTTAGATTCAATTATGCGAATTAGAGTACCAATTGGGTTTTCGTTTTAATTTTTGAAATCCCTTCCGCCGCGTTTTTACTTTTTCTAATGGAACCCAACAGATCTTGGGCTCCTTGATCACACAGACTTCAGCACCAATGAAGATCTTCACCAACAAGTTTCTCTCACTCAGAAATACTGCTTGTAGAGTCAAGAACTTCTTCACACAGATAGCTGAGATTGAGGATTCGATCACGGGTTTGTTTAAATTTAGGAAGTTCAAACGACTGAGCATATCTCAATAATAGTGTATGGTTCTTCTTTGAAGATGTTTGAGATATCTATGATTGTCTGGAATGTATGTAAAAAGCTTGAAAGAAATTTGGCTATGGAGTTTCTAAGCTTTTCTTGAGAAAGTATTTCAGCAAAGGTTTGACCTTCTTGTGTATGTACGTGTTATTTAGGGTTTGCTGAGGTAAGGTATTTATAGGCAATTTCTTGGGATTTGTCTGTTGGACACATGTGGGTGCATGCCTCTCATGCGCGAGTGAGTCAGACCTTTTCTCTGACATTCCTGAAATCCTGCTGCACTGATTTGATGTGGCAGGTTTGAACTCTGAAATTCTGATAGTCTAAGCCAGTAGGTAGCTTGTTCCGTATACAATCTGTCCTTATCACATTTAATGCTCTTATCTAGCATTTAATACATTTAAATTTATTTCCCGTTGGAAATAAATGCCCGTTAAATGATTGTGATTAAGTCCTTAGTGACTTCGGAATTATTTCAGGTGAATCTGATCTTCTTGATCACTTGAGAGCTTTGAGCGCTTGATTCATAAATCCTGAAATAATCCATAGCGATTGGCAGTCGCTTACGACAAAATCTTCATCTTCACTTGACTTCAGACGCTGATCTTGAACTTCATCTCTAATAGACTCACCTAGAATTCTATCAGCGATTTGGTATCCAATACTTAGTCCAAAATCTATAAAGACAAAAATTACAAGCCTAGTAAAATTACAAACTTTCAAAAGCTTATACAATTGTCTTATGAAAACATAAACTTACATTCTTTTGGGGTCTAACAATAAAATCATATTTTGTCATCATCAAAACATCTAACATGAAATTCCTAACAGCTCTGATACCACTGTTGAGTTTTACATAGAAAACGCAGCAAAAATTTAAATATCCCAAGTGCTTCATCTCGATTTCCTGTATTAAATCGTGTTAATAATTTATTTTTGTTTCTTCTCGTAATTGGATTTTTGAACCAGCTTTTGTGATCCTTCTTTGAACAGCACATCTGCTACTGCCTCTAAATCACCACGCCGGAATTGAAGTGAAAAATCCTCTTCTTCTTACTCCTTGTAGACGGCTAGAGAGAGAGAGAGAGAGTTTGGAAGACATTGACTTGGAGAGAAAGTTATGATGGTGGCTTGTTTATTATTTTCACTAAGTAGTATATTTATATACTACACTAGAAAACAATAAACCTAAACAACTAAGCAAACATGGGCGTCCATATGGACTCCCACTTAGGGTGTTCCAAAGCCCTTTGGGCTTAGTCCAATTGTGTTTAATTATTTATTTAATTAATATTATTTATCCAATAAATAAATTAATCAAATAACTAATTAATTCCATGTTATTTCTATAAAGAAATTAATTAACACATTAACTTAATTAATTAATAAAATCATCTAATGATTAATTAAATAATTAATTGTGATATCCAATATCGAAAATTCCCTCAAGTCAATTCCATGATTTTTCCTTTTGCAATTCCTTTAAGCACGGCTCTTTAGGTTCATCTCAAAAGGCAATTGGGAGGAAACCAAAAGGATGTGAGTAACACCTAGCCAGTCATGTGGCCCACATCGTATCCCAGTTGAGAACGAATGAATATGATCATTCTAAATCTTTCACGCTGTGAATACCGTACGTGTACAAACCCTTTATTCATATATCCTAGTCAAGTGAGATTTATGGTATAGTCAAACTCATAGAACTGAACCATATGCTTAGCTCATAATGAATTGAGGTCATTGAGTATACTTTCATGTCTAACATGAATATCTCTCATGTTTTGTGTTAGGAATTTCTTGTTAGAGTTTTGATGATGACAAATTGGATTTTTTGTTAGACCCCAAAATATGTCAGTTTGATTTTATTAGAAATCATGTATAGGCTTTGAGTGTTAGAATTGTATAAGGCTTTATTTGTTTTTCATTCTAGACTGTTAGGTTAAGTAGTTTTTAGACCGAGTGTCTGATATTATTTTGAGTGAGTGTATAAGTTAGTTAGGTCTGAAGATTCTAGCGACGGAAGTCAGAATGAAGATGAAGTTTGCCAAGCGTTCAGACATTGAATAGGACCAGGATCATTCAATGATTAAACGTCTATCAAGAACAAACATTCATATAAATTTATTTCTAAGTCTAGAAGGAGTTTAATGTAAATATTCTCAGAGCATTAATGTCCAACGGGCATTAAATTCAAACGCATTAAATGTTCATAAGAGCATTAAATGTGCTAAGCACTCCACGATGTACGGAGAAGCCTTCCCATTAGACTGTCAACATTTCAGAGACTGCCGCACCAACTTTCTACAGCAGATTTTCAAGGAAAAAGGATGAAAGTTATTCACGCGCTCAAGTGAACTCCACGCGCCTAAACATGTGACCAACGGACACTTTACCCGAGAAAGTCTATAAATAGAACTTCAGCAACAAGCCAAATAGAACAACAAGCTGATAAGCTAATACTCTATTGCATTGAAGTCTCAAATCTTAAACTTTCAGAAAAGCTAGACAACTCAAGCAAACATTCTCCTTGCTTTTCTCCAATCCCTGAGATAGTGAACCAATATCTCAAATATTCTTTTCGAAGAAAGCTACACTATTATTGAGATATCTCCAAGTTGGTTGAACTTCCCAAAAATTAAACAAACCGTTAGACAAAACACCATCCAAGCCTCGCAATCTATGTGAAGTCGAAGTTGGATACTTGCATTATTTCTGGGTGAAAGAAGCAAGAGGATAGAAGTGTCTTGGAGCAGAAATGTATGTGACCAAGGAGCTCAAGCCATTCATATCCATCTCTCCCTAATTTGTAGAAGATTTTGTGTGATTCTTTGAGAATTATTTTAGTGGATTGCCTCCAAGTGTTCCAGGAGAATGAAGACGTAGTTGGGATCACACCACCCAATGAACCTTACAAATATTGTGTTCTTTACTTTACCGTCAATTTTATTACTATCATATCATTGCATAAATCGGTTAAGTAAACACATTCAAAACATTAAGCGACTAAGAAAAAATGTGTGACGCTAAATCATTCAAAGAGAAGACTTTAGAATCATTCCGATGTGCTAACACTGATTAAAAAACTGAATGCTTAAACCTATTTGGTTATAGTATTCAAATCTTATGTCTAAGTTAACTTTTCAAAACAGTTTCAAGTAGACATTCAGCCAAGAGCCTATATTTTCAAGCGTCCAAACAGATTTTAATACGAAACTTTTTGAAGTAAAAAAAGACTGCAGGGTCTATTCAACTGCCCCCCTTCTAGACCCTTTCGTATGCCACTTGGGACAAACAAGTGGTATCAGAGCGATTAAAGTTGAAATTTTAAAATTTCCAAGCATAACAGCTTGTTTAGATCCTTTTTCAAATCTAGTTGCTTTTAAAAAAATTCCATGGCATTTGCTAAAGTACCTAAGTTGACTGAGTCAAATTATGACTCATGGAAGGTCAAAGCATTTACATATCTTTGTTCATGTGATGACGAAATGTGCAATATTATTTCAGATGGACCTATTTAAATTCTCAACGTTATCACTAGAGTGCCCGGAGCCACAATTGGGGATTCTCTGGAAAAAATCGTCGCATATTCCTCCGATTCTGCATAAAAGGTATTCAATCCATATGGTTATGTTGAGAAACCGAAGCATGAGTGGTCTATTGATGAGTGTCAAAGAGCAAATCAGGACAATGTTGGTCGTGATGCTTTATACACAGCCATTGGTGATAATAAAAATTTATTCAACAAGGTCAAATCATGTTCTACTACCAAGGAAATATGGGATAAGTTGGCTACAATTTGTGGTGGTTCAACACAGATCAAAGAGAAAAAACTTTCCATTTCCAAGGAAAGGTTTAACGGTTTAAAGATGTTACGTAATGAGACGCTAGAGCAATTGGATATAAGATTTACTACTCTTGTTACAGAGTTAACATCTTTGGGTATGGATTTACAGAATCGGGAAATGATGGTTATGATTTTTAGAAGTCTTCCCATTAAATTCTTGATGAAAACAACAGCGATGAGAGAATCTAATATGTTGGATCTTCTAACACCAGAAAATGCGTTTTCAGATCTTAAGGCATTTGAATTCGAGCTAAATTCAGCAAGTGAAGTTGTAAGCAATCCAGTGATTGAATTTGGAGCGTTGATAGCATCAATCAAAGGAAAATCTGGAAATAAGGAAAAATCTTCAAACATCAGTGAGGAAGAGGAGTTAGCTTTGCTAAATAGGTTTAGGAAGTTCTTGAGATATGAAAAGAAAGGAAAAGGTTCTAAATATCAAGGAAAAAGTTCCTATCAAGCACCTTTCCCTACACCGGTGCCTCAGTATCAAGCCCAAGTGTACTCTGCTCCTCAGCCCTCAACGCCAATTCAATACCAAGTGCCTCCGTCTCCAACTCAGAATGTCTCAGCGCCTATTGTCTCAAAACCACAAACTACAAGGTTAACAAATGAACAAAAGATGAAAGCTAATCTTTGTTATAACAAGAGATGAAAACTATTAGGTAAATTGCCCTTATCCAAACGTATCTAAGCCATAAAGGTAGGATTACTTGGATAGAAACCAATTCAGGAGCAACCTTGGACAACAAGGTCTACTAGCGGAATCAGAACAAGCGTCCGCACCTGAAGATCTGGAGTCATCAGAGGAGAGTAGTGATGATGATGAGCTAGTGGATGACTCATCACTTATTTGTCTCATGGCCGGAAATGATGAAGCGTCCCCTGAGGTAAACACTGAATTATCTCATCCTCTTTCTTATGATGAATTACTTGACAAAGTCAATGAATATTATAAAGATTGTCAAGATGCTGCCAAATTATATCAAAATTACTTCGATATCATATCAGCACTTAAGAGTGATAATGTGACGCTCAAGGCAGAGTTTCAAGTTCAGCAACAATGCATTGAGAAGAACAAATCACTTTAGAGTGAGATAACTAACTTCAAAAGTGATCTTGATATAATAGTCAAGAGAGAAGCTGAGCTGACTGCTAGACTTGCTAAATCAGGGTAGCTTGTCTCATCATTGTCTAAAGCGCTAAGAAAGCTAGACAATGTGACTGAGGTAATAAGATTATTTGGTGAAAAGACCGGTTTAGGATGCAATAAATTCGGTAAACAAGCAAACAAATCTAGTGTTACAGAAAACAACAAAGGACATGGTGTATTCTTTGTTGAGAAAGGTTAAAAAAGTCAAACACCTAATGAACCAAAAGATACTAGTACGAGGCCAAATGAGAAAGTCAATGCTAACTAGGGCAAGGGAAAGACGACAATCAATGATTCACAAAAGAAGGTTTATTCAAACGCTCAAAAAGCTAAGGATAAACCATCTACTAGTGAATCAAATGCTAAGCGTCAAGCACCAAAAGTTCACCCTAAGCCAGCGCCTAGGAAATACCGGCGTCAATATCCACAAAGGTCAAGGTCATATTATCGATACTATGATGATTATGATTATGACTATGATTATGATTACTATTATAATCGAGGATATTATTATACACTTAAGAAGCACACATAACACAAACTGAAACCCAAGAAGGTCAGTCCTCCTATAATGAAGACCAGGCACGTATGGGTTCTGAAAGTTTTAATTAAAACCAAAGCTACTAACGTCGAAGGACCCAAGACTAAATGGGTACCTAAGAAGAATTAGAACTGCCCCTTTGATTGCAGGTACCTAGAGCTAGAGCCAATACATCTGTTTAGTACATCGATAGTGGGTCGTCAAGGTACATGACAGGCTCCAAGGATCTCTTGATCAACTATCGAGCTGCTATTGGTCCTCAGGTTGTATTTGGTAACAACTCCGAAGGTAAAACCCAAAGGTATAGGTACTGTGCATAGGGAAACGTCATGATAACTGATGTTTATTATGTTGACAGTCTTAAGCATAATCTGTTAAGCATTAGTCAATTTTGTGATAAAAGCTTTGAAGTGAAATTTTCAAGTGACTGTTGCTATATAAATGGCGCTAAGACTAAATCTACTAAATTGAAATGTAAAAGAACAAACAATGTGTATTTGGTAGATTGGGGTTCAACAATAGATAAGAACCCAACATGCTTTGTTGCTAAAAGTTAATCTAAAATAGGTTGATTATGACATAGAAAAATGAATAACCTCAACTTTAAGACAATCTCTCAGCTTATAACGCTAGATCTTGTTGAGGGATTACCTAAAGGACCATTTCATAAGGATCGCCTTTGTGATGCTTGTCAAATGGGAAAACAAGTTAAATCAACTTTCAAGAGAAAACCTTGTCTATCTACCTCTAGAATACTTGAACTACTTCACATGGATCTGTTTGGACCCGTTCAAACAATTAGTGTGAGCGGTAAAAAGTATACAAATAGTAGATGATTTCTCTTGATTTACTTGGGTGGAATTTCTTTCATCCAAAGACGAAACATGTGACTAGTTAACAATGATTATTCGGCAACTTCAAACATTGAAAAATCCTAAGGTTGCAAGAATAAGGAGCCATCATAGTACTGAGTTTACTAACAAAGCTGTTGAGAAGTTTTGTGCAGAGAATGGAATACATCATGAGTACTCAGCTCCAAGAACTCCCCAATAGAATGGTGTTGCTGAGCACAGGAACAGAACGCTCAAAGAAGCTGCTAGGACGATGTTAGCATGCATATTACACTCAAAACCGTTGCATGATCAATAAACAGCATGGGAAAACTCCATATGAACTATGGAAGGGACGTAAGCCAATTGTTTCATACTTTCACGTATTTGGTTCAAAATGTTTTATTCATAATAATGGATCCCAAAGCCTAACGACATTTGATCCTAAAGCAGATGAGGGAATCTTTCTAGGCTATGTAAAAAATGGAAAGCATTTTCGCATCCTAAATAAGATCAAATCGAAGGTTGAGGAATCTATTCATGTTGTTTTTGATGATGCTAACCAAGAACCAAGTAAGGTTAATGTGAATGATGTAGGAGTGGAAGATTTGTGTCATCAAGCGTCAAAGGTTACTATTGATGATGAAAGTGATGACGATGATGAAATCTTTGTGCCCCCTTCTAAGAAAACTCGTGAAATTTTAGACAATCATGTTAGATTTGCTGATGATCATGAAGAGAATGATCAAGAGCAAGGTAGAAACTGTGAACCTGAAGCGCCTGTGTAAGAGGATAGTCAAGCGCCTGAGCAAATGAACCAAGTGCCTGTTCAACCTCTTACCCCATTTCAGCCAGATAGACTGTGGCTACGTGATCATCCACCTGAACAGATTATTGGAGATATTGAAGCAACTGTGAGGACTAGAGTCGCTACATTCAATTAGGAAATGTTCGCAAGCTTCATATCTCAAATGGAACTTAAGAAAGTGGATGAAGCATTAAGTGATCCCAGTTGGATTGAATTTATGCAAGAAGAGCTTAATCAGTTTGAGCGTAGTAAGGTTTGGATGCTAGTACCAAGGTTAACTCACCAAGGAGTTATTGGGACTACATGGGTTTATAGAAACAAGTTCGATGAGAATGGCATTGTGATAAGGAACAAAGCCAAACTTGTTGCTCAAGTGTATTTCCAAGAAGAGGGTATTGATTTTGATGAGACATATGCTCATGTCGCCTGTCTTGAAGCAATTCGGATGTTTCTACTGTATGCAACATTCAACAAGTTTACGTTGTATCAAATGGATGTTAAGAGTGCCTTCCTGAATTGTAAACTCCAAGAAGAAGTCTATGTGGAGCAATCACCAAGATTAATCAACAACCACGGTAAGGGTATGGTCTACAAGCTAGAAAAAGCACTTTATGGGCTTAAGTAAGCACCCCGAACATGGTATGACACTCTCTCTATTTTCCTTATTGGTAAAGTCTTTTCAAAAGGCAGCTTTGATACAATGTTATTTAAAATTACCAATGACAAAGATATTCTCTTAGTCCAAATCTATGTTGATGACATTATATTTGGATCTACTAACAAGCGTCTGTGTGAGAAATTTTCGAAAATGATGCAAGAACAATTTGAAAAGAGCATGATGGGTGATTTAATTTTCTTCTTTGGATTACAAGTTAAACAACTGCCTAATGACATATTTATTAAACAAGCTAAATATACAATAGATATGATTAAGAAATTTGGTATGAAAAATACATCATCTTCAAAAATTTCACTGAGCCAAACGCTTAAATTAGATAAAGATGAAAGTAAGAAGAAGGTTATCACTAATTATAGAGGTATCATTGGATCACTTTTATATCTTACTGATAGTAGACCTGATATTATGTTCTCGGTATACGTGTGTGCACATTTTCAAGCTGATCCTAAAGAGTCACACTTAAGTGCTGCTAAGAGAATCCTTAAGTGCCTAAAAGGAACACAAAATGTGGGCTTATGGTATCCAAGAGATTCTTCTTTTGAACTAATTGGTTACTCAGATGCAGATTTTGCAGTTTGCAAAATAGATCGTAAGAGTACTAGTGGTACATGCATAACTTTTAACGGACTAGTGACGTGATGGATAGACTAAAAAATTAATTTTGGCCTTTATCCACACGCTCCTATTACATAACACTGGCAGTTAAATTAAACAAAATTTCAAAATGATGGTTTAGAGTAAGTACGTGTTTCTATACATGTCAGTGTACTATGAGCGCGTGCGTTACACTCTGAATATATCAAACGTTTTCAAAATTTAACTCGGACGTCAAAGCTTTATATATGAGAGTTACCAAATGTAACTTTCCTCTCTTGCCCAAAACTCACGTCCGCAATTAAAACTAATAAAGGGTGAGATTCAATGACTTTACACGTGGCAAAATCTTAATGTGACGAGAAGGACACAATTTTCAAAATCTTTAAATTGTGTCATTTAAAACAAATTTTTGCAGAAAAATTATTCACTTTTCACTCAAGCTATCTGCAAAGTTACTCTCTGTTTGTCTCGCTTTCTATATCTATCTATCTATCTATCTCTTTCAAAGTGAATCTCTGTTCCATCTCTTTCAAAAACTTTCAAATGGCACTCAAGAAATCCGTGAGTACTGCCGAAGACACTATCAAGGTTACTGAAGGCCTTGTGGTGGACTGGAAAATATCTTTACGAGCAGAATGAGATAAATATGACTGATATGATCGACTTTGTTGCCAAGGCTGGGCTTCAGACGTTCTTAACCAAGTACTTATATCTGTTTTCTCCTGAAGTGGATACATTCTGGAGAACTGCTAAGCTTTCTGAGGACAGGATTTCTATTTCTTACCTTTTTTCCTTTTCCAAGAAGGACTCTTCAAAGGAATTCATATTATTTGCTGCTTCTATTGCCAAGAACTTCAAGTTGCCTAATCAGGGTGAGGCATTGGAGTCTGTTACTGCCGAACAGGTCGAGGAACTATGGTCAAGGATGCTTGCATATGATGATGCAGCATACAAACCACACATTGAGAAGAAAGACATTGTCCCGAATTACAGACTTCTTGCTGATTTCTGCAGCAAGATTATAGAGTGCAGGGTGGGAACTTTCGATAAGGTCAACCCTATGCAATTTTCAATGATGACGACCATACTCCTGGACATCAAGATAAACTGGAGCGAGTATGTGTTTGGTCGGTTTAGGGATTGTTTATCCACAACGAACAAACCCTATGGTGTGATTTTGAGTGATCTGCTGTTTAGAGCAGAGTGTGTTCACTCATCTGGGATTCCTTTGGCTAAAGCCAAGCTGCTAGGGAAGAGGATAGTAAAGAATCTCCTCAACCCTCCCAGAGTTGGTGGTGCAGCGAGACCCTTGTCTGAGCGCTAGGTGGTGCTCGAAGCGTCAGATAAGGAAGCAGGGCATCCTGCTCCTGGTGAAGCCGTGAAGTGTCCGGCTGAGTAGAAGCAGAGGGCTCCTCGCAAGCCCAAGGCTCCTCCTGTTTCGTCTCCTCCTAAGGTTGTTGATGAGGAAGAGACTGATGAGGACGTGGAGGACAAGATTCTTCTGATCAAGAGAAGAAAACTGGTGACTATTATAAAAGAAGAACCAGTTGTCCCTCCAATCCAAGCGTTGAAAATTGAAGGTATCAACATTAAGAAAATCTTAAAGCGCTCCAGGATAGGAAAGTGTCAACTTGCCCCTGCACCTAAAGAGCCTGAGAAGGTTGACCCAAGCGCTCCAGATACTGTTGTGATTGAGACCAGTTCTCAGGGTAAGTTTATTTCTTCCCACAGCGTTTCTTTTCCTACATCTGTAGAAGATCCTGCTCTTATAGAGGATAGTTCTTATGCTACAACTCTTATTCCAACTGCTATTCAAGCACCAGTTGACTTCCATCTGGATGTTGACTTGGAAGAAGTGGTAGCCATTGCCAAAGACATTGCAATAAGCGTTGCAGTGGATGACGAGGAACCTGCAACGGAAGGGGTCCAACTATCACTATCTTTAGAGGTCATATCAGAGGCACGCTCAGAAGGTCAGAGCATTGCTGAGGACGTTACAAGACCTAGGCACTTCTTCAAGCTGGATCCACTCAAATCCATTGATCATTCGATCAACTACATGCCACCAGCTTGTGAAGAAGACTTCATTCCCGCCGGAAACAATGAAGAACGCTATACAGATGCGGAGAATGAAGTGGCCACGCTGATAGAACGTGATCGATCTATCTGTGAGATGTTATTCAGCTCAGATTTGACAACGTTGAGCGTGAATATTATCTGGCAATTGCCAATGACGAACCGGTGAAGCAAATTCCAGCATCAATTCTGATTCATGAAAAGAATCACGAGGGAAGGACTCCAAGCGCTGACATAGACTTCGCTTATTCCCTAGATATGGGGCATAGCAGACCTTCAGGCTTTGCTCCTAGAAACTACAAGATCAGAGTCTATGAGCATCCGATAGTGGAGTTTCTCAATCCTTCAGAAGAGTTGCTAAATAGAGAAAGATATACCCATTTTCCAAAAGTGGCGCACAACGTTGAAAATTTGAGTATAACTAATCCACTTTGGATATGGAAGAATAAAAGCCCATACATTGGTGATCGTCAAGCGTCTCTGACTGATTTGATTCAAGAAGAAGCTGATGAATACTTCAAGAGTGTATGGAATGCTAGCTACCAATCAGATAGATATCGCTTAGAATCAATTAGAGACATTCACCATAAAGGCATCCGGGCCATAGTCAATGTAGGAACAGATTACTGCATGAATGAAGTAAACTGGGTTAAAGCGTACATGGGTAACAGATACACTTTTCGAGAGTTGGTCAACTCTCCACATTTATTTGGCATGAGCATGCATGACAAAAAGCATCAGTTTGCCAAGTACTGCCAAGCAAAGCGTCAACAGCGAGTAGGGCCACTTGATCAGTTACCGAGCGTCCGAAAACCAGTAGAGAGATTTCTGCATTAAGCGTTGCAGCGGCTTGCAGAGTCTCCACTTCATTTTTGTGGCCAAGCAACCAGTAGTGGCTCAAAACCAATTTTAGATCTAATAATCACTTCGAACTATTATGAAGAAAATTTGAGGCTGATGATGAAGATCATGTCTCCCATTCCTCACTTTGATAAGATCTTCACAGAAAACTTGGACAAACCCAATGGCTCTAGGATTCGCTCCTTTCAAGGTTATCCATTACTTCCATCAATCAGACAGGAAGTGAGCGAACACTACGAGTATGTCCTTTCCTTGTTGGAATGGAATCAGGGCATTGCTCGAGCTGTTTATCCTCATTTGGAAGAGTACTACATGATGTATGTGCCCGAGTCTCAATGCTTCAAGTATCTTCCAACAGACTGGATTATTGCCTTTTCCTTGCACTAATACCTAGATATGCTTTTCCTTATTCCTAAGATGCAGTCATGGATATTTTCAAGGCATGTGTTGGACATCATGGGGCCAATGTATGTCAGGGCCAAGGATAGTCCACTCTGCACATTAATTCAGGGATCTTGCTTTCCACATCTATGACTGAACGAACTTCTTGCTGATGTTTCAGACTTCTATGCGAATGTACCCTTAGCCATGTTGAATTCCAATTCACTGACTTTCGTCAAGAGGAGTCAGCGCTTGAGGAAGCACCTATGAAAATTATTGAAGAGTCTGCATCTCAAACGGCAAGTATTCCAGAGCCTGCAGAGGAACAAGTTCAAGCGTCTCCACCAAAGGTCAATCCTGATGCTTATGAACCTGATGTTCCTAATGTAACTGATTCACCGATCAAAGCGCAAGGCACAGAGTTTGATCCAGCACATCAACCATCCATTAACACACTAAAGTTCAGATCCAAGTTCAAGCGACCGGCTTCTCAAGTGGTTCCTTTTGATGTGAGTCAAACTTTTGGTCTGTTGTTGAAATCGGTGTTGGAGGAAGTGAGTGATCATGCCGCTCAGAATGCCAAATCCCTCCACTAGATTAAGACCGATCTAGCCAAGATTGAGTCTCAGAATATGAGTGCCCAAATTGCTTATATGTGCGGTGCTGCTCAAGCTACAATTGCTGATTGCCTTAAAGAATTTCAGGAAATGGCTGATGCTAATAGGGCTTATCAACTTGCAATGAAAGAACACTTTGACATGCGCATAGACAACTTAGAGGCTTCAATGGCTCAGATTGCTACTCGAGCCAGTCTACTCACAGAACACTTCATGAACTTGGTGGTCCCAAGTGGCATACGAAAGGGTCTAGAAGGGGGGGGGGGGTTGAATAGACCCTGAAGTCTTTTTCGACTTCACAAAATTTTCGTATCACTTTAGAAATTTGAACGCTTGGAAAAACTGAGCGCTTGGGTCAGACGCTTCAGAATAGTTAACTTAGACTTAGTGATTTCAGCAGTTTACCAAAGTAGGGCAACGCTTAGATCGCTTAATCAGGGTTAGCACAACGAAAATAATGTTTAGCGTTCTTTTAGTTGAATTAATCGCTTTGCAATTTTACTTGTCTTTTTCAGAATAATATGAAGTGAATAATATAAGACAATAAAATAAATGACACAATAATTTGTAAGGTTCACTGGGTGATCTAATCCCAGCTACGTCTTTCTTCTCCTTTTTCACTTGGAGGAAATTACTATGATGATTATCAAAGGATCACACAGAAACTTCTACAAAATAGTAATGGATGAAAATGATCTTGGGCTCCTTGATCACACAGACTTCAGCACCAATGAAGATCGTCTTCTTCAAGCTTCTCTCACTCAGAAGTACTGCCTGAAAGGTTTCAACAACTTTTCTCACTCAGATGAAAGGTTGAGGATTATCACTAGGGTTTTGTTTGTTTTAAAGAAGATCAAACAACTTGGAATATCTCAGTTGGAGTTTGGATTTCTTCTTTGGAAGATATTTGAGATATTTGTGACTGTCTGCAATGTAGATGGAAAGCTTGAAAGGTTTTGTCTATGAAATTTCTAAGCTTTTTCCAGAAAGAATGTACGTAGGATTTTGGCAATAATTTCTCGTATATTCTTGATGTTGTTCTATATGTTTTGATTTTTCTGGAGTAAGGTATTTATAGGCAATTTCTTGGGATCTGTCCGTTGGACACATGTAGGAGCGTGCCTTTCACGTAGCGCATGATTGTACCTAAAATCTGACATTCCTGAAAATTCGCTGGAACCGATTGGACGGGAGCAGCTAAAACTCTGAAAGTTCTGACAGTCTGGTCAAAAGGAGGCTTGTCCACAAGTCACAGTAGCTTATCACATTTAATGCTCTTATCAGGCATTTAATGCAATTTGAATTTATTTCCCGTTGGAAATAAATGTCCGTTGAATGATTGCATTTAAGTCCTTTATGACTTGAGGATTTATTTCAGGTGAATCTTCTATAAGTCGCTTGAGTATTTGAACGCTTGATTCATGAATCCTGAACTGCGGTCTCTTAGCGTTTGACAGGCGCTAAGAAGGAATCTTCATCTTCGGTTGACTTCAGACGCTGGTCTTCAACTTCTTCTCAAATAGACTCACCTAGAATTCTATTATTGATTCAGTCGCTAAGACTTAGTCTAAAATCTATGAGGATACAAATTACAAGCCTAAACAAAATTACAAACTCTTTAAACGCTTTATACAATGATCTATGAAAGCATAAACTTACATTTTATTTGGGGTCTAACATTGAACCTATCTTGTCATCATCAAAACATCTAACATGAAATTTCCTAACAAGACTGATGATGGCAATAAGGGGGAAGAAAAGAAAGAAGAAAGGAGGAAAACATCTAGTTCAAGAGCCGAGGATCCTCCTCCGCCGTCAAAGCATCAAGTTATACACCCTCCTTTTCCTCCACTTAGTATTCAGCAAAGATATCCCTCATTGGTAGCTGCTTCCGGAGCGCTAACTCGAACCTCAGGGTTCCCTCCGATAGCATTTTATGTTGATCTACTAGTGCCTTCTCAAGTGAGGCTTGAACAGTTCGACGTACCCATCGAACGAGCGCCATTACTAGAGTCTACTGATCTGAAGCTTATAGCTAAGGAGAAGAAGATGACAGAATTTAATCGAATCTTCAGGATATGTCTAAGGCACATTGGCATTGATCCATCTGAATGGAATAAGCGTTATGTAGCTTATCAGGAGAGATAGAAGACAAAAAAGAAGAGCGTAATTGACAAAGATCATGCAGCAATGACTACCCTTAAAGAAAGTTTGACTGAAGCAATTAAGGCTGAGATGATTAGCAGATACACTGCTACATCAAACCATTAAGAGTTGTTGTATTACATTATCTATATTCTTGTCTCTTTACTGTTTTTGATAGTTGTAAAATGCCTGTACTTTACTTGATATATTTATGAAGTGCATTTTTCAGCTAAAACATCTCGTTGAGGCTTTACTAACCTTAACTAACTTTATCTAACCTATTTAAAGTTAACTTTTGTATTTTTGGCTGTCTAACTCTTGAACTATAAAAGAGTAAGTATTGTCATCATCAAAAAGGGGAATATTGTTAGGAATTTCTTGTTAGAGTTTTGATGATGGCAATTAGGATTTTTTGTTAGACCCCAAAATATGTAAGTTCGATTTTATTAGAAATCATGTATAAACTTTGAGCGTTGGAATTGTATAAGGCTTTATTCTTTTATTCTAGACTGTTAGGCTAAGTAGTTTTTAGACTGAGCGTCTGATATTATTGTGAGTGTGTGTATCAGTTAGTTAGGTCTAAAGATTCAAGCGTCTAAAGTCTGAACGCAGATGAAGTTTTCCTAGCGTCCAAGCATTGAATAGGACCAGGATCATTTAGTGATTGAATGAGCGTCTATCAATAACAAACATTCAGCTGAATTCACTCCTAAGTCCAAAACGAGTTTAATGCAAATATTCTCAGATCATTAATGTCGAACGGGCATTAAATTCAAACGCATTAAATGCTGATCAGAGCATTAAATGTGATAAGAACTCCATGACGTACAGAGAAGCATTCCCATTGGACTGTCAACATTTCAGAGATTGCCACACCAACTTTCTGCAGCAGGTTTTCAGGGAAAAAATACCAAAGTTGTTCACCCGCTCAAGTGAACTCCACGGGCCTGAACATATGTCCAACGGACACTTTACCCGAGAAAGTCTATAAATAGAACTTCAGCAACATTGAAGTCTCATATCTCAATAGCTCAAGTGAACATTCTCCTTGCTTTTCTCCAATCCCTGAGACAGTCAACCAATATCTCAAACATTCTTTTCGAAGAAACCTACACTATTAGTGAGATATCTCCAAGTTGTTTGAACTTCCCAAAAATCAAACAAACCGTTAGACAAAACCCCTTCCAAGCCTCAGAATCTGTGTAAATTCAAAGTTGGATACTTGCATTATTTCTGGGTGAAAGAAGCAAGAGGATAGAAGTGTCTTGGAGCAGAAATATGTGTGAACAAGGAGTTCAAGCCATTCATATCCATCTTTTCCTAATTTGTAGAAGATTCTATGTGATTCTTTGAGAATCATTTTAGTGGATTACCTTCAAGTGTTCAAGGAGAAGAATGACGTAGTTGGGATTATGCCACCCAATGAACCGTACAAATATTGTGTTCTTTACTTTACCGTCAATTTCATTACTATCATATCATTGAAAAAATCGGTTAGGTAATAACATTCAAAACATTAAGCGACGCTAAATCATTCAAAGAGAAGACTTTAAAATCATTCTGCTATGCTAAACCTGATTAACGAACTGAATGTTTAAACCTGCTTAGTTATAGTATTCAAATCTTAAGTCTAAGTTAACTTTTCAAAACAGTCTTCAAGTAGACACTCAGCCAAGCGCCTATATTTTCAAGTGTCCAAACCGATTTTAATACTAAACGTTTTGAAGTCAAAAAAAGACTTCAAGGTCTATTCAACCCCCCCTCCTTCTAAACCCCTTCGTATGACACTTGGGACCAACACTTTGGCCAAAGTCTTTTGACCTCATTCATTCGTGACTGCATATGATAATTAGCTCATTCACTTATGAGAGAATAAATTCCATTTTGCTAATCAGTTAAGACTGCTACTTGCCCATCAAGTTGCACTTTGAGGTCGACCCCACCAATGGGTGAATTGGATCTAACTACTCTAATGACAGACTTGATGTCACAAGTACATCTTCAACATGATTCCTCAGGTCTAAGGTTCACGCGTACCTATGATAACTTATCAGTTTTGTCATTGACTTTCAGTGAGTGAAAACCTATGTGACAAAACTGATACGAGTCGTGTTCAAACACATCAGTCTAATTGAGGTGTCTATGACATAAGTTTCCACTACCATTCCCATAGTGTTTGACTGGCACTTTCCCTGTCAAAACTTATATCATACAAGTCTTTATCTAGTATTGATGTCCAGTCAATACTTTCTTCAACTTACGAACCAATTTTAGACGATAAGGATCAAATCCTTCTAGTGCCATTCTCCCTAACCCATAGGGAGTAGAAGGTTTGCCTTATTATCAAGGACTTTACGTTGTTTACTAAAATCTTACAAATGCCTATAAGAAAACAACAAGAAAATGCCTTTTATTATAATAATATTGTTTGGTTACAAATCAATGCCCTATAAAGCTATCCTCTTTATGGCATTTTAGGGCATACACACTAACACCTATCACAACTAATTAGTTCTTTCATTGACTGTCATAAAATGAAACCTATGTCATAAAATTGATGCAGGTTGTATTTGAACTCATCAGTCCCACTAATGTGTCTATAATACAAGCTCCCACTTATCCATATTGTTCGATTAACACTTCTAAGTTATGGTTCATGTCATATAAGTTATCCAATTTCGATGTCCTGTTGAAACTCTTTACGACATGCGAACAAGTTTAGAGATCAAGTACTAAATCGTTCTAGTGCCATTCTCCTTAACCCATAAGGAGTAGAAGATTCCCCTTGATCTCTTGGACTTAATATTGTCTACAAACTTACAAATGACAAAAAGAGATGCCTTATATATAAACATGAAGTTTAATTACAAGAAATACGCCCTATAAAATCTATTCTTTGTCGCATCTGAGGGAATAAATACCAACAAAGGATTCAGCTAGTTGCATATCTCGATTATGAGATTTGGCAATGGATGTAAAAACTGCATTCCACAATTGAGGAGAAAATCTATATGCCGCACACAAAAGATTTTACATCCAAGGGGAGTGAACACAAAGTGTGTAAACTTCAGAGATCCATACATGAAATCAAACATGCTTCCCGAAATTGGAATAACATTTTGACACTATCATACAGAAGAATGGATATGTACAAATGTTGATGAAGCCTGTGTGTACAAAAACACTAGTGGAAGCGTGGTCACGTTCCTCATATTTTATGTTGATGATATTTTATTCATTGGAAATGACATAAGATTAATGCAGTCAACCAGGGACGGATTTAAGGAAGGGCCTGAGAGGACCCGCTCCCCCCCCCCCCCCCTCGAGATTTTAAATTTTCGTTGTCGGATAAAGATAGAAGACTCTTACAGTAGAGATGGTAGGCACTTGTGTCTTCCACCCATAATCAAGAGTTCGGCTCCTGGTTGTGTCTCTAATTTTTTTTTTAGAGTTTAGTCTCTCCTTTTCTTTTAAAGTAATTACGAAAAGTAAGAAGAAAGGAAATATAAAGTAATTACCAAAAAAGGAAAAAAGAAAGTTAAATTTGTGAATGATTCTAATTTTTTCTTTGGACTTCTTTCCCACACTTACAAGATTAAAATTAGTAAGCAATTTTCTCAAATCAACAAAAAACTTTATTGATAAGAAAATATTGTGATCACAATTAACAGTGATATATTGCATTTATTTGTGTGAAACCCTATTATAACTAAAAAGTAATACTCATAAGAACATAAAATAAAGACATCAACAAATTTAAAAGCAAGAAAAAGTTGACCATCATCAATTATTTAGAGTTTATATATCGCAAAAAATAGTTGTTACTTTATATTCATTTGAAAATTTTTATGATTCAATTTAAATTTGCTTTGACTTATTTTTTATTTCATGATTTAATAGTATTTTCGAGATACCACTTAACTTTATTAAGTTCAATAGTGAAATCTTTTGATAACAATCAATATAATGAGTATATATCAATACGAACAATTAGGTTCCAAATTAGATTTTAATATATTAATTTTACCTATATCTACTTATATATTCAACCATAGAATAGTAGGTACTCAAAGAACAACGAGTACAACATGGGTAAAAAAATTTAAAGGAAAAAGTTATACATTTTGAAACAACCGTAATTTTTATTGAAAGTTAAATTTTCTTTTACACATGATAATTGTTGTTATTACTTATCTATTGGAACTAAAGTAAATTTATATGTACAAATATAGTTTTTTTTTAACCTAAGTGGTAACTCCCCCCCCCCCCCCCCCCCCCCCAAAAAAAAAATTAATTCCTGGATCTGTCCCTGCAATTGACTAAAGTATGGTTATCCAATCAATTATCCATTAAGGATATGAAAGAAGCATCATACTTACTCTAGATGAAGATATACGTAAAAAGACAGTAGGATGCTCGGACTCTCCTAAAGTGCTAAGGAGATTTAGCATGGAAGAATCAAAGAAAGGATTCTTGCTAATGATACATGTTATTACACTTTCTAAGTCTTATGTCCTCAAAGACTTAAGATAAAAGAATAAGGATGTCTCACATATATACCTTATACCTCTGCCACTGGCAGCATAATATATGTTATTTAATGTACAAAGACTGATGTAACTTTTGTACTAAGTGTGTGCAGTCGCTATAAGGCAAATCCTAATGAAGGTCACTGGAAAGCCACTAAGGCAATCCTAAAGTGTATGACAAGAACTAAGGAATTATTCTTTGTCTGTGGCAGTGGAGAACTGGAATTAGAGTGCTTTACTGACTATAATTTCCAAACTATGCGGACGACTCTAACTTGGTTTTTGGGTATTTCTTCCTGCTTAATGGTGGAGCGGTAAGTTGAAAAAGTTCCAATCAATCCACTACCACTGACTCCACTATTGAAGTAGAGTAAATCACTGGTTAAGTTTGAGAATTAAATCATTTGGGTCAATCTGTAATTTAATGGGCTAAATTTTTATTGGATGGCCAGGGCATGGCTCAAACCCAATAAACCTATGATAATTAGGGTTTCGTGAGCTCTATTCAAGGCAATTATAAATACTCTTCTTCTAGGGTGGATGAGGGCAACCCCTTTTTTATTTTTTTTGTGGAAGAGAGATCCAGAAAACACATGATGGATGAATTAACCGCATCAGTATTTTTACAAAACAATGGACTTTAGCTAATTTCTAAGAAAAGTCAAAAGGGGTATTTTTTTTTTAACGGATGGAGTATTTAATTATCCATTTTTGTGTGTGTTTTACTGTTCGTAAGATAGGAATTGTAGGATCATTCCATGTTAACAAAATAGCACGACATGATCTACGGAGTCAACGAATTATTTTTGGTAGATCTAGAATAATACGAAGATTCAATCATGTTGGACACGTGTCCAAACATGTAAATGACCATGATACCCCGTTGTGCATTCTTTGTGTGTGTATGATCTATTCCATTTTTAAGGACTGGGGGTCGCAATTCGCACAAGGAGATTTGATAAAATGGAGAAGAATCTTCCAAAATCGGAACAAGTTTATTCTGATCTCATCATTAATAATATTCTACAGCTACTACCGGCGAAATCTCTTGTAAGATTTATGTCGGCTTCCAAAATGTGGTACCATCTCATCAAATCTCCGGAATTCATCATCACCCACATCCACCTCGATCGAACAGACATCAAAGGTCACCAAATCCTCATTTTTGGCGAACACTTATGTTATGTTCTTGTGAATCATGCTATCATTCGACATATAAAAGTCGACTTTTACATAGACTATTCGGGGCTTTGGGATACACCTATAGGATCATGCAATGGATTGATTTTTATTCCTATCGGACCTAGTTGTGATCGTGAATATTTGTTGTGGAATCCTTCTATTGAGAAATTTAGTAAATTGGAGTGTAAAGTTCATACGCCTTATTATGAGAAGTGTGATTGGGTTATCTTTAATCATGAGATTTTTGGATTGGGATTTCATAAATCTTCTAATGACCATAGAGTAGTAAATATTAATTATGTTATTGACGATGGGACTAGTGGTGTGGGACATGTCCCGACTAAAATTGATGTTTATAGTCTATGTGCAGATTCGTGGCATAGAGTACATTCAAGCCCAGGTCCACTTATTGGTTCTTCCAGAGGTGTTTTTGTTAATGGAGTCATTCACTGGTTAGCCACCACCCGGTTGACAACAGTAACTTCGACTCCTGACGATGATCACTTTGAATCAATCTTGTTGTTTGATGTCGAGAATGAATCTTTTGAACAGATGGATGTGCCTGAAGATCTGCACTACACAGTTGATAGGATGGTGCTCTTCGATGCATTCAAGGGATCATTGGCAGCAATCATTACTGAAGTAACCCCTTATTATAGTATGTTTGTCTTATGGGTCATGACTCATTATGGTGTTATAGAGTCTTGGACCAAAAAGTACACAATTATGAACGAGGAAACTGACATCGAGCGCTATCCTCTAGGGCTTTTGAGGTGTGGGATATTGGTATATTGGGAGAAAGAATATAAAAAGCTTATTGTTTTTTATGATGTTGATAGTGGTGAAGCACAGAGTATTGAATGGTTCATGGATTCTGCAGAGGTTATGGATTTTACGGATAGTTTGATCTTATTGTAATGTTGAAAACTTGGCCGATCATCCCTGTAAGAATTCATCCAAATTCACTGGTGTTAGTATCATATGCGATTTCTTTGATCTTTGATTAGTGGTGTATGACATTGATCTATTTGTTCAATCATGTGAATAGCTAGACCGATATTTATTGCAGTAGTTGGTCTCTGCATTTGTTGTGGTCCTACGTTGCATTTTGTTTGATGACTGTTTATCCATTTGGAACTTAATGGTTTTTCGCAGTTCATGTAATTGTCGACACCAACACTTATTGTTATAATAGATAATTACGTAAATTTATCTTATTATAATTGAAATTACAAATATTTAACTTACTATAATTAAAAATTACATTTATTCACTAGAAACCCTAGGTCAATAGCCAAATAGTACTAAATGACATTTTTGTCCTTCACTTAAATAATTAAAAAATGATGGAATAATATTTTTGCTACGGCTGTTAGGAAATTCCATATTAGAAGTTTTGATGATGACAAACATAGGATTTTATGTTAGACCCCAAAAGAATGTAAGTTTATACTTTTATAAAACTTTTGTATAAGCGTTGAAAGTTTATTATTTGCTAGACTTGATTTTTATCTTTTTAGATTTTAGACTAATTATTGGAAGCTTAATAACTGATAGAATTCTAGGTGAGTTTGTCAGAGAAAAAGTTGAAGATGAAGATTGTCTTAAGCACCCGTCAAGTGCTGAAGACATTTTAGGATATCTCAACCAGTGGCCAAGTGACACGATTCGCCTAAAATAAATATCTGAAGTCAAGAGGGGCTTAAATGCAATCAATAATATTGGGCATTTAACTCCAACAAAAATTTCCTTCAAATTTATTTAAAGTCTGATAAGAGCATTACATGTGAGAAGGACTATTGACATATGGACAAGCCACTTATATTACACTATTAGAGTTCAAGTCAGCCGCACCCAATCCATACAGCAGGATTTCAGAGATTTCAGATGGAAGTAGTTCCACTCGCTCGCATGAAAGGCACACGCCTACACCTGTGTCTAACGGACACATTTCCCGAGATTTGCCTATAAAAAAAGCTCCTCAGCAAACCCTAAATACAAGAATACACACCCGCGAAAATACATTCAAGCTTAATTGCAAAACCCTTTGCTGAATTGTTTCAAGTCAAAATACTTCTAAGAAAATCTCATCTTCATATCCATATCCTTAAAGCTTTTGTTTATTTCCAAAGACAGTCACAAATATCTCAAACATCTTCCTTAGAAGAACCCTACTCTATTATTGAGATATTTCAAGCTAAGTTGTTTGAACTTTCAAAATCAAACAAACCCTCGGGACAAAACCGTCCAGCCTCTTTATTAGTGTGAAGAAGAAGTTGAAGATCAAGCAACAATTCTCGGTGAAAGAAGCTTGTTAGTGAAGAGTTCTTAGTGAGTTGAAGTCTGTGTAATTAAGGAACTCAAGAATCACATAGGATTCACCATTTGTAGAAGCTATATGTGTGAAAGACTTTGAGATTTATTTAGTGAATTTCCTCCTAGTGCAAAAGGAGAAGAAGAATGTAGCTATGATTACATCACCCAGTGAACTTTTCAAATATTGTGTCATTTACTTACTATTTTATTGCTTTCATCATCATCTCATAACATTTTTTAAAAGCATATAAAATTAGTCAAGCGACCAATTGGCAAAACCGAACGCTAAAGACCAAAACCATTTTCGCTGTGCTAACCCCTTTCAAGACTTGTTAATTAAATAATCCTCATGATTAATTAATAGGATAATTTGTAGCTTAAATAAATTTTTGGATAAAAATAATTTCCACTAATAATTAATCTCCAAGATTAATTAATATAATATTTATTTTCCCAAGCCTACTAATTAAAATGTCTTCCACTTAATCAATTTCACTTTAATCCTACACCTACCTAATATTCACGTAGCAATAGAACTTTCTTGAGTAAGTGTGTAACCCCATTGTATGTTTGTTCATGTACTAGTAGTTGGAACACAACCCCGTTGTCCCTTTGAAATTTCCATTGCTAGGTTTAAATACTCCAAGTATTTTAATCTGACCAAGAATTAATTACCAATTAATTCATGGCTCCTACAAATCAAGGTTGGTACTAACCACGCACCAAGAAGACCTAGCCATGAACGATTATTAGGTGACCTTTCCGCATTATGATTCTCGCATAAGTAAAATCCTTCCATCAAATATCCCGATCGAATCTTGGACTTGGCTGTCAGTCGAAATCCCAGTAACTCGATTCTATGTATATATGTTAGTGAGTATGCCCTCAAATGCTATAAAGAGGCTAGATTTATAGGGCATTGATTTGTAACTAAACAATATTATTGTATTAAAAGGCATTTTCTTGTTGTTTTTTTTTTTTGGAAAAGGTAAGCGTGTATTGATAATCCAAGTATGTACAACTACACCAGGCATCCCTGGGCTCAAACATTCTCAAACTTACATCTCACAATTTGCCAAATATGTGCAACTAGCTCACTAACAGATCTATGACCTATGGAAAACAATCGCCTATTTCTCTCTATCCACGTAAAATATACAATTGCAGCAAATAATGCTCTCTTCTTACAGCACAAAATAGTTTTACCCCTACTAATTCTACTTACCCATTCCACACTTTCCTCCCAGCTATCTTTTTTGCAGCCAATCTGCATCTTACCTCAGCATTGATGAAAAACTGCTTTTGTAAAAGGGCATCTAAAGTATAAATGATTTCTTGTTTCTGGTTCCGTAGCACACAGCAAGCAATTTTCATCTTCCTCTTCCTTCCATCTACCAATTATGTCTCTGGTTTCTAACTTATTCAGCATTACTAACCACACAATGAATCTATGTCGTGCAATAGGTCCATTGCCCCATACAACTTTCCTCCACGCCACATCGTCTACATGTTCCATCGCATGCATGTAAGCTTGTTGTATAGAGAACTTACCTTCCTTCCATTTGTTGTGGACCACTTCAATGGCATCTAAAATGGTATCCCTGATGTTCAGCAGCCTTTTCCAATACCACGAAGCTACACTGTTGGCTTGAATTGTCCATATATTCCCCAACTTGACATAATAGGCATGGATCCACCGAATCCAAAGAGTATCATTTTTCTTGGCTATATTCCATACTTGCTTAAATAGGGCTGCCATGTTCCACACCCCTAAGTTAATTATACCCAAACCGCCCTCTTTCTTTGGCAAGCATACCTCTGTCCATTTCACTCCTGCTTGGAATTTCCTTGTAGCCTTACCACTCCACAGGAACCTTCGGCACATTCTTTCAATCTCTTGCACTTCTGTTATTGGTATCGGAAACACTTGGCTCCAGTACATTTATACTCCAAATAAAACTGCCTTAATTAGCAACACTCTACCAGCAAATGTTAAGAATTTAGAGGTCCAGTGAGTGATTCGATGCATAATCTTTTCTATGAGAGGTTGGCAATTCTGTATAGTGAGCCTAGAAGATATTAGTGGTACCCCTAGATACCTCATAGGCATTTGCCCTTCTACAAAACCTGTGTGCTGTATGATTTGCTGTTTCCTCTCCTCAGATATCCCTCCACATATTATCTGACTTTTCTCCAAATTAGCTGTCAATCCTGTGGCTTCTGAAAATTCCTCAAAACATGCTTGAACTTTGGCAATAGATTGGATGTTCCCTTTACAGAACATCATCAAATCGTCTGCAAAACATAGATTGATAAGGCCCACCTGTTTACATTTCGGATGAAAACCAAACTGTGTGTCTTTGTGTAGCAGTTTAAATTTCCTTGTTAAGTAGCCCATTACAAGAACAAAGAGATAAGGGGACATGGGGTCCCCTTGTCTCAAACCCCTCCTCCCTTTGAAGTAGCCAAAAACCTCTCCATGAAGCATAACCGAATAGCTAGGGGTAGATACACATATCATAACCAGTTTCAGAAAGTCTTCAGGGAACCCATAGGCAGCCAACACTTTCTCCAGAAAAGCCCAGCTCACTGTATCATATGCTTTTCTTATGTCTACCTTTAGCACAACTCTAGGTGAAATCCCCTTTCTCCGATACCCCTTGATCAACTCATGACACAGGACCACGTTTTCCACAATAGATCGTCCCTGCACAAATGCACCTTGTGCCTGGTCCACTAGCTTAGGCAGAACACTCTTGATACTATTGCAAATCAATTTTGATATTATCCTATACAGAACTGAGCAACATGCAATAGGCCGAAAGTCACTAACTGTGTTTGGGACTTGACATTTAGGGATGAGATGCAAAATGGTGTGATTAATTTCAGTGAGTAGTTTCTTTTTCTGGAAGCAGTCCATGATGGCACTTGTAACCTCCTCCCCAACAATGTGCCATGTGCTTCTATAGAATCCAGAACTGAACCCATCTGGACCGGGGCTTTTGTCCTCAGGAATTCAGAACAAAGCCTTCTTCACCTCCTCTCTTATAACAGAAGCCCTCAGGAAGACTTTATCTGAGTCTTGTAAGACATACCCCTGGTCAATGATATTATGCTGAATGTCAGCCCTTGTAGTACTGTCTGACCCCATCAGTCCTTGGTAGAATCTAAAAATCTCATTTTCTTGTTGTTTTGTTATAGGCATTTGTAAGGTTTAGTAAAAATAAGTAAAGTCCTTGATAATAAGGCGAACCTTCTACTCACTATGGGTTAGGGTGAATGGCACAAGAATAGTTTGATCATTATTATCTAAAGATGGTTCGCAAGTCGAAGAGAGTGTTGACTGGACATCAATACTAGAAAAAGTCTTGTATGATATAAGTTATGACAGGGAAGTTCCGGTCAAACACTATAAGAATGGCAGTGAAAACTTATGTCATAGACACCTCAGTTAGATTGATGTGTTTGAACACGGCGTGCATCAGTTTTGTCACATGCGTTTTTACTCGCTGACAGTCAATGACAAAATTGATAAGATCTAATAGGCAAGCGTGAATGTTAGACCTTAAGAATCATGTTGAAGATGTGCTTGCCACATCAAGTCTGTTATTAGAGTAGTTAGATCCAATTCACCCGTTGGTAGGGTCGACCTCGAAGTGCGGCTTGATGGGCAAGTAGCAGTCTTAACTGATTAGCAAAATGTGATTTATTCTCTCATAAGTGAATGAGCTAAATATCCTATGCGGTCATGAATGAATGAGGTCAAAAAGACTTTGGTCAAAACATTAGAGATACCCATGTTAGACATGAAAGTATACTCAGTGACCTTGATTCATTATGAGCTAAGCATATGGTCAAGTTCTGTGAGCTTGACTAAACCATGACTCTCACTTGACTGGGATATATGAATAAAGGAATTATACTCGTACGATATTCATAGCGTGAAAGGTTTGGAATGATCCTATTCATTCGTTCTCAATTAGGATACAATGTTGGCCACGAGACTGGCTAGGTGTTACGCACATCCCTTTGGTTTTCTCCCAATTGCCTTTTGAGACGAACCTTAAGAGTCGCGCTTAAATGAATTGCAAAAGAAAAAATCATGGAATTGACTTGAGAGAATTTTCTTTATTGGATATCGCAATTAATTAATTAATTAAGTTAATGTGGTAATTAGTTTCTTTATGGAAATTAATTATAGAATTAACATGGAATTAATTTTTTATTTTATTAATTTATTTATTGGATAAATAATCTTAGTTAAATAAATAATTAAAAAATAAAACCACAATTGGACTAAGCCCGATGGGCATTAAAAACGCCCAAGTAAGCGTCCATAATGGATGCCCATGTGACTTAGTTAGGGTTATTATTTTCTAGTGTAGTATAAATATACTACTTAGTGAAAATTAACCTAAGCCTCAACCATTAACTTTCTCTCCAAGTCAAAGTCTTCCAACCTCTCTCTCTCTCTCTCTCTCTACCCGTCTTCAAGGAGGAAGAAAATAAGGATTTTTCGCTTGAATTTCGGCGTGGAAATTGAGAGACAGTAGCAGATTTGCTGTTCGAAAAAGGATCAGAAAAGCTAGTTCAGAAATCCAATTACGCGAAGAAAGGTACATACGTTCTAAACCCGATGTAAATATATGAAATCGAGATGAACGATCTTGGGATATTTAAATTTTCGCTGCGTTTTATATGTAAAAACCCAATAGTGTATCAGAGTCAATCTCTGATTTCCGTATTTAATCGAATACGTGATTTTATGTGTTTTTTGTGTTTTTGAAGCATGATAAATTTGATATTAAATTTATGATTTTGAGTCATGATTTTTCTGCGTTTTTCTTGGATATTATTTGCATGATAATATGGTGAATTGGAAAAATCGAATTGGGTGAGAAAACGGAGCCCAAAGGCTCCGTGCACGCTGCGCCGCTGCGCGCAGTAGCCCACACACGGCCGACCCTCTATGTGCGCACAACGCACCATCGGGGTCGGGTGGCCTGATGGTCACCCGATGGCAGGCCAGTTCTGGCCGTGCGCGCAAGCCCTCGGGGGGTCTGGGTCTTTTTGACCTGGGTCCAGGCGGGTCAGGTAGTGAAAATTTTGGTCCAATTTTTTAATAAAAGAGTTTTGGGCTATTTTAATTATATGGGTGGGTCAAAAGCATGATGACCCGGGTTTTAATTAAATGAGCCCAAATTGGTTTAATTAAAATATTTGACATTCAAAAAATTACTTTTGGGTTTAATTAGTTAAATTTAAATATGCCAATGAGTTGGTAATTTATGTTTAATGAAATCGAGCCCAATTAATTTTTATTGAATATTAATTATTTGAATAAAAGAATTAATTAATTATTTTTGGAGGATTTTTTAATTAATTTATTTATTTAAATAATAAGTTCTAACTACAACTTTGACCGTTTTCAAACTTTTTTTTTTAGGAACTTTTTTTTTTGTCCACTTTACCTCCTAAACCTTTGCAAAATTGGCATTTTTTTTATATATTTTGGCATATTCCGGTGGAATTAAGGGCAAGTATGTAATTTTAGATGATGAATTTTGATTAATTACTCTTTTGCCATTTTTTGCTTCTCCCAAGCTTGATTTTGCTTCTTCCAATCATCATTTTTACTTTTTCCAATCTCCATCTTCCCCAAATTCTAACCCTAACTTTTTTCTTGATTTTCTTCCGTGGATATATACACACAGATATACACACACACACACACACACACAAGAACACACACACACACGCGCACACACAGAGCGAAACACACATACACACGCGCACACACACACATATGTATATATTTATATATATTAAATATGCAGAAAAAAAAAGAAATTCTTTACAAATATATATATATATATATATATTTATATTATTTTCATAAATTAAATTATTTAATTAAAATTTTAGGACAAAATGACATATTTGACCTTTAAATCTGCCGGAATATAAAAAAATGCCAATTTTACAAAGGTTAGGAGGTAAAGTGCAAAAAAAAAAGTTCGTAAAAAAAAGTGTAAAAAGGGTCAAAGTTCAGGGGGTTTAATGTTTTTATCCCTAATTATTAACTTAATCACCAACATAGTTGCTGTATTTATCGCGAGTATGTATTATGTGATGGTGACATTATCCATGGGCTTAGGTTTCTTTTGGATGTATTTCTTTTTTATGGGTTGTAAGGGCCGGATTTGAGCCCATTATTTTGTTCTTAGAATTATGTATAGGATGTCAAATATTCTTATGTAATAGATAGAATTAGAATAGGCCTTGAGAAGTGATCAATCCAAAAGGAGAGGAGCTTGGAGCCCAAAAAGAATATTTTAAGTTTATTTTTCTTTTTGATGGCCCATTGCTGGTCCTCTAGAAAAGCCCATGGATACATGTATTGCTTTATTGCTTTTGATGCATGTTCATTAGTTGTAGGAAGCATGTATTTCGTTATCCTACGCTATATAAATTTGATAATGTGCAAAGTGAGACATAGATAAATGTTTAGAACATAAATCATGCCAAACAAAAATGATACTAAGTTAGAAACGGGCGCTGGGCATCCTTTCCCTCCACTAAGCTTAATGGAATTAAGAATTAAATCTAATATATGGCATCTTCCATGTAAGTAGGGGTCATGTATCAAGATTTAATTCTACAATTTGATAAAGTGCATGAGATGCCTTCATTGAGACATATTTCACCCCAAATATCGTTAAATGGTTGCAAGGTGAAATTCAAATGTTAGATTATAAGGAGTTAGTGGGAATGAACTTAGATAGTCCACAAGCCTATAAATCGTTAAAGGGTTGCGGTTTTGATGGGTTATGGGGAAAAAAAGATTGGACCGTCTATTGGATAGATTGATATTAGACATCACTTTAACTTGGTTTCAGTTTAAGTTTCAACTATATAATTAAGTCTAGTTTATTTTCTGCAGTTATTTATTGATTTATTTTTCCAAACACTATCAAAATTGATGGAGAATACTTTCTTACTGGTCCAAATTACATAGAATGACTCACAAAATTAAGGATGGTCCTTAGCAGTGAATCCATAGACTATGTATTGGAAGTTGGTCATCCTTCCATTCCTGGAAAAGACGAGGGTGATGAAGTTCGCCTAGCATGTTGGGATTGGTGTTGTGACAACCATAGAGCAAGAGTGTACATCTTAAGCTCCATGTGCATTGAGTTGCAAAGATCCCATGATAAGATGGATAATGCAAGAGACATTATTCTTCACTTGGATGAGTTGTTTGGAGAACGTGGTAAGACCGCCAGATATTTTATATCAAGAAATCTCTTCCGAACTAAGATGACTGAAGGTGAGGATGTAGGAGAACATGTTTTCAAAATGATGATCATGATAGAGAAACTTAAATCTTTGAATTTCTATATGGACCTACATCTCCAAGTTGACCTCATCCTACAGTCACTCCCTGATTCGTTCTATTATTACATCATAAACTTTGACATGAATGACATTGAGGGTTCATTAGCTGGGCTTCAGGATAAACTCAAGGTTGCTCAAAATCAAATAAAGGCAAACAAATTGAACAATCAAATGGTTGTCACTTTTCCTAATTCATTGAATGGACAAAGGAATAATAACGGCCATCTTCAAGTGGGAACATCCAAGAGGACTCGCAACAGGGCACAACAAAGGAGGAATAAGAGGGCTAGATATGAGGACAAGTGCTTGTGCTGTGGTGAGCTAGGCCACTGGAGAAGAGACTGTCTTAATATGAACAAAGGAGCAATAGGTAAGGAACTTTATGTTTTTTAAATTAATTGCTCTATTACCATATTTTCCACCTCTTGGATTCTTGATTCAGGAGCTAATACTCATGTATGTTGTGTGAATCAGAATCTGGAACGAAGTAGGAAGTTGAGCCCTGATGAGGTAAAGAAAAGAGTAGGCAGCGGGCAAAGCGTCGCGGCTACTAGAATGGATCTACCTCATTACTTTTAAATTCTGAACATTTACTATTTCTGGATAATGTTTTAGTTTTGCCCAATGGTCTTAGAAACATTGTTTCCATTCCCGTTTTAGTTAAACATGGTTATACTTTCCTTTTTATTAATGAACATTGCAATAATTATTATGGTAATAAATTAGTGGGCTTTGCTTCTTTAGTAAATGGTTTGTATTACCTTAATGTCCAGAATGAGTATGTCGTAAATACTATACAAATGAAATGTAGTAGGCAAGGAATTAACCAAAGATTGATTTGGCATCTCAGACTAGGTCATGTCGGCGAACCCAAAATTCACAAAATGGAGAAACATGGACTAATAGGTCCATTGGAATTGGATCCTTATCCTACTTGTGAATCTTGTCTCAAAGGTAAGTTGGCTAGATCCCCCTTCATAGGGACTTTTGAAAGAGCCTCACAAATCTTATGTTTAGTGCATACAGATGTTTGTAGACCATTTGGAGAAATGGCTGGTGGAGGTTTCCTTTACATCATCACATTCACTGATGACCATTCAAGATATGGTCTAGTGTACCTAATGAAGCAAAAGTCTAAATCCATTGAAAGATTCAAAGAATTCAAGGCTTTAGTGGAAAATCAAATTGGGCAACATATAAAGGCTCTTCGATCTGATCGAGGAGGAGAATATATGAGCGTGGAGTTTGATGAATACTTTAGAAAGAATGGTATAGTATTACATCTCACACCTCCAGCGACACCACAGTTGAATGGAGTAGCAAAATGAAGGAATCGAATCTTGTTGGACATGGTTCGATCCATGCTCAACTACACTGACTTACCTATTTCACTGTGAAGTTATGCGCTGCTTACAGCTGCACACATTTTAAATAGATGTTCATCCAAGTCCGTTTCTAATATACCATATGAAATATGGAGAAATAGAAAACTAAGTCTTAACCACATTATTTGGGGATGTCCTGCTTATATCAAAAAGACTAAAGTGGACAAGTTGGAGGCTAGATTCTTAAAAAGGTGTTTCGTTGGTTATCTGAGGATTTCATGGGATACCTCTTTTACCTGCATGATGATCAAACGATCGTCGTAGCTTTACAAAACCACTTTCTTAAAGGTAAGTTCATTCAAGAAGAAGAAGCAGGTAGAAAGATTGTTCTTGAAGAACAAAATGAAACTCCGGTGGATACATCTACATAAGAAGTAAGAACCGAAACTTCTTCAACACAACCACAGCCGAGAAGATCAAGTAAGGTACCTCAACTGCCTGAGCGGTATGGATATGCACTACAGAGAGAGCTAAGTCTCCATTCTGTATTAAAGGAGGGTCATGGAAATGATCCCTCCACTTATGACCAAGCGATGGTGGATGTGGATGCTACAAGATGGCGTGAAGTTATGCAAACAAAAATAGGCGATGCATTCAAACCAAGTTTAAAAACTTGTAGATCAGCCTGATGGTATAAAATCAATTGGGTGCAAATGTATTTACATGAGAAAGATTGGTGTTGATGGCAAGGTTGACACCTATAAAGCCATGCTAGTGGCGAAAGGGTGTAGTCAAAATGAAGGCATTGACTACCAAGAAACCTTTTCGCCAGTGGCTATGATCAAATCTATAAGAATTCTACTTGCAATAGCAGCTCACCTAGACTATGAGATATGACAAATGGATGTCAAAACTGCTTTTCTGAATGGATTCCTAGAAAAAGATATCTATATAGAATAGTCTAAAGGTTTTGTATCTGAGGATGGTATCCATAAGGTGTGTAAACTTGAAAGATCCATTTATGGACTCAAGCAAGCATCTCGTAGTTGGAATCTACGATTTGATAAGACAGTCAAAGGGTTTGACTTCATCAAAAATTAAGAAGAACCATGTATTTACAAGAAGGTTAGTGGGAGTAAGATAACATTCCTTGTGTTATGTGTAGATGACATATTACTCATAGGAAATGATATAAGAATGTTCACCACTGTTAAGGAGTGGCTTTCGAGTATTTTCTCCATGAAAGACTTGGGAGAGGCTAATTACATTCTAGGGATTTAAATGTATAGAGATTGAACAAATAGAATGATAGGGCTCTCTCAAGCCCTTTACTTAGAAAAGGTCCTAAAGAGATTTAAGATGGAGGATTCTAAGAAAGGGTTCTTGCCAATGAGACATGGGGTACATCTCTCAAAAACTATGAGTCCTCAAAGTGAGGAAGATAGAAAAGAGACGCACAGTACCCTATGCATCTGCAGTGAGTAGCCTGATGTGCGCAATGCTGTCTACTAGACCTGACATTGCTTATGCAGTAAGCGTTGTTTGTCGATTTCAAGTAAACCCTGGCAAGGAACATTGGATACCTGTGAAAAATATCCTAAAGTATCTCAAGAGAACTAAGGATATGATTCTCATATATGGGAGTGGTAACCTAAGAGTGGACAGGTACACCGACTCGGATTTATAATTAGATGTCAATGACCGGAAATCCACCTCAGGGTTCACATTCATCATCAACGGTGGGGCAGTAACTTGGAAAAGTTCTAAGCAAAGAACAAATGCCGACTCCACAATAGGGGCTGAATACATTGATGCCTCTGAGGTAGCTAAAGAGGCTTTTTGGTTTAGGAAGTTCATTGGAGAACTTCAAGTGGTTCCAAGCATGGAGCTCTCCATGCCACTTTATTGTGACAACACTGGAGCAGTAGCATAGTCAAAGGAACCAAGGTCACATAGTAAGTCCAAACACATTGAGAGAAAATATCACATAATAAGAGAGATCGTTGCAAGAGGAGAAATATATGTTCAGAAAATAGCCTCAGCTCACAATGTCGCTGACCCATTGATCAAGCCATTAGCACAAGCGGTGCTAGAAAAACATCTAGAAGGGATGGGTATAAAATACCATAGCAAATGGCATTGAGTGCAAGTGGGAGATTGTTAGTGAGTATGCCCTCAAATGAAATAAAGAGGATAGATTTATCGGGCATTGATTTGCAACTAAACAATATTATTATAATAAAAGGCATTTTCTTGTTGTTTTCTTATAGGCATTTGTAAGGTTTAGTAAAACAACGCAAAGTCCTTGCTAATAAGGAGAACCTTCTACTCCCTATGGGTTAGGGAGAATGGCACTAGAAGAGTTTGATCTTTTTTCTCTAAAAATGGTTCGCAAGTCGAAGAGAGTGTAGACTAGACATCAATACTGGAAAAAGACTTGTATGATATAAATTTTGATAGGGAAGTGCTAATCGAACACCATAAGAATGGTAGTGGGAACTTATGTCATAGACACCTCAATTAGACTGATGTGTTCGAACACGGCTCGCATCAATTTTTTCACATGGGGTTTTCACTCACTGACAATCAATGACAAAATTGATAAGTTGCGATAGGTATGTATGAACCTTAGATCTGAGGAATCATGTTGAAGATGTGCTTCCGACATCAAGTTTGTCATTAGAGTAGTTAGATCCAATTCACCCATTGGTGGGGTCAGCCTTGAAGTGCGGTTTGATGGGCAAGTAGCAGTCTTAACTGATTAGCAAAATGGGCTTTATTTTCTCATAAGTGAATGAGCTAAATATCCAATGCAGTCATGAATGAATGAGGTCAAAAAGACTTTGGCCAAAGCATTAGAGATACTCATGTTAGACATGGATGTATACTCAGTGACCTTGATTCATTATGAGCTAAGCATATGGTCAAGTTACGTGAGTTTGACTAAACCATGACTTCCACTTGACTGGGATATATGAATAAAGGGTTCATACTCGTAAGGTATTCACAGCGTGAAAGGTTTGGAATGATCATATTCATTAATTCTCAATTGGGATACGATGTGGGCCATGGGACTGGTTAGGTGTTACCCACATCCCTTTGGTTTCCTCCCAATTGCCTTTTGAGACGAACCTAAAGAGCCGCGCTTAAAGGAATTGCAAAGGGAAAAATCAAGGAATTGACTTGAGAGAATTTTTGGTGTTGGATATCGCAATTAATTTATTAATTAATCATTAGATAATTTTATTAATGAAAAAAGTTAATGTGTTAATTAATTTCGTTATGGAAATTAATTATAGAATTAACATGGAATTAATTAGTTATTTGATTAATTTATTTATTGGAAAATAATATTAATTAAATAATAACTAATAAATAAAACCACAATTGGACTAAGCCCGATGGGCATTAAAAACGCCCAAGTAGGCATCCAGAATGGACGCCCCTGTGGCTTAGTTAGTTAGGGTTATTATTTTCTAGTGTGATATAAATATACTACTTAGTGAAAATTAACCTAAGCCTCAATCATTAACTTTCTCTCCAAGTCAAAATCTTCCAACCTCTCTCTCTCTAGTCGTCTTCAAGGAGGAAGTAAATGAGGATTTTTCGCTTCAATTCCGCCGTGGTTATTTAGAGACAGTAGTAGATTTGCTGTTCGAAAAAGTAACACAAAAGCTGGATCAGAAATCCATTTACGCGAAAAAATGTACATAATTTCTAAACCCGATTTAAATACATGAAATCGAGATGAACCACCTTGGGATATTTAAATTTCCACTGCGTTTTATATGTAAAAAGCCTACAATATCGATCTAAGTGACATTGACCAATTTATCAATCAAGCATGGAAACACTGTCGCCTTATTAATACGACTCTGGCCGGAGGTTCCCATGGTCAATACACTATGAAGTACATAGGATATGCGCCGATGCTAATGATCAGTGAAAAATTCTCTCTTCGCACTCATGTGCCTCCATACATAACCAGACTGGACCCAATATGCCCCACTTTATGAGTCGCCTGGAATTGTGTGACAAATCTAAGTACAGTGGGCAATGCACGAGATGACCAATGGTGCCTCAAGTCTTGAGGACCAATCTTACGCCCCCGTAACCGAGGAGATTCCAAATTCAAGTTTGACTCCAATATGGAATCTCGGTGGGGTTGTTCAGTTTACTCGATCCCAATGATAACCCATGTACATCCACTGATGTACACCGTATCAATATCCTTGGAATAGGATACCCTCTCCAAGAGTGCGCATTGTACGTGCAAGTCTTTACGAGTCATTGATATCCCTATCTCAATGATTGTATGACTTGGAACAACTTTAAGGCCACAACCTTAGAGACGTATTCCATGATTGGCATCCCCGATACCAAAAACATCTCATAGCTTACGAGTGATCTGGGGGACTTTATCTAATTGCATAAAAATGATAAGATAAAGAAGAATACGTCTTTTATTAAAATGATAAGATAAGACTGTTTAAAGAGTCAGCTAACATGCCCTACAAATGGCGCACCAGGCACCTAACTCTTTCACGGCGTATGTAATTTATGTGTAAATATGTGATAAAGATTCATGATTTATAATTTTATCGATGCATGATTAGATATGTGGATTTCATGTTTTTGTTCTTTTGAGAATTTTTTTATTTATTTTATTTGTTAGAAATTAATAAATCATGCTTTATATATTTTTGATGTGATAAAATAATCACAAAAGGATGGGGATCGGAAAAAATCCCAATTGTTAATAGCGAAACCCGCTGCTGCAGTGGGCCCATTCGCACGGGCTACTGGGCTGTCGCATGCGAATGGGCCGCACAGCGATAGCCCATGTTGTTGGGCTTGCAGTGCATGCCAAACAGCACGGCGGACAGGCCGTTGTGCTATTGGGTTCCACAGCTAGCCCACCCGTTTGTTTTTTAAACACACGGGTTGGTCAACGACCCGGGTTGACACGTGGATAACCCGGGTATATTATTAAATAAATATATATTTATTTAGTTTTTGATTAAAATTGGATTTTAATACAAAAATAAATAATCATTATTTATTTTAATATTCCAAGTAATCTTATGTTAATTAAAGTTAGAATTTGAATTAAATTGGATTCCTTCTATTGTGAAATTAATTTTAATTTACTTAGAGAATAATTTTTATTGAAATTAGATTTTCATATAAAATTAATTGGAGTTTATTAAAATTAAATTTTCAAATAGAATTAAATAAGTTTAATTTCCTCAAAAATATGAAAAAAAATAATTAAATTTGGAATTTAATTACAAATTAATATATATGGTTTTCATGTATTGTGTGATATATCATGTTTGACATGTTATGTGATGGGAGACGTGATTCATGGACTTAGGCTCATTTATATTTGTATTTCTTTTCAGTGGGTTGTAAAAGCCTTTTTGAGCCTATTTCTATTTTCTTTTATATTTGTATTTCTGTTCAGTGGGTTGTCAAAGCCTTTTTGAGCCTATTTCTATGTTCTTTCTAGAATATCTTTGTATAGGTGGCTTATATTGAAATGTAATAGTTAGAAATAGAATAGGCCCAAAGGAGAAATCCAAATTGAGCCGAGGAGATACTAGAAGGAATTTTGGAAGCTTTAGTGTAGTTTCTTTTTTATTATGATTGAGACATTGACTTGTTTCAATCTAGGAATAGAAGTTCATAAATCATGTGATGTTAGCTTTTTAGGATTGCTATCTTTTTATTTAATCCATATTTGTATGTTTAGTATAAAATAGATTAATGTGCAAAGTGGGACCCAATAAATAATTTAAATTCTCCCATTTTGAAAAATATTAAGTTAGCATAGGGTACAAGATATCATGTCCTCCATTGAACTTAGGAGAAATTAAAATGATATTTACTATATAATATCGTTCCTAAACAATGGAGGTTATATATTGAAATATATTTTAAATTTTTTCTAAGTGCATGAAATGTCATTACTCGAAACAAATTTCACCCCACACACAAACAAAAGGTTGCAAGGTGAAATTCAATTGTTAGACTAATAGATAGTGTAGTCTTAACTGATATCCAAGATGGGATTCGTTCCCTCGAAGGTGAACGAGGAATTATCCTATGCATTTATAAGTAAGTTAGATATTAAAGTCTTTGGCCAAAGCATTCATTGATCAGAATTTATTATAAATATAGCATAGTGTCAAGTTAGTGAGTTTGACCAAAAACCATGACTCTCACTTGACCGGGATAAGGAAACGAAGAGTTTATATTGACACAGTATTTACTATAGGAAAGGTAAAAATGATCTAATCATTTCATCTTATTTGTGTTACAATATGGACTACTAGACTTGCTAGGTGGGACCCATATTCAATAGAATACCGTCATTGCCAAATATAGATGAACCTAATGAGTCACGCTTACAAAGAAAAAGTCGATAGAAAATTTGGAATATTTCTTGTGGTGAAATTTTAAATATTGGATACTTAAAGTTAATTAAATGGAATTAATTATTTGAAGAAATAAGTTAGTTCATTATAGTTTAATTAATATGTTATTTCTTGGAAAAATAAAATTAATTAAATATCATACCTATTATTTAATCAGATTAATTAATTGGATTCAATTAATTAATTAATTAAGTGGATAGGGCTAAGCTCAAATTGGTGTACCAAGAGGCACGCCAAAGCCATAAAGGACAGCCAAGTAGGCGTCCATGATGGGCTAAATTAAGCCCAATGTATTAACTTAAGTGATATAAATATATCACGTTAGTTAATACCTAGGTGATAAGTTACAATTAACTCTTGAGCCACAAGAAAGAATTCTTCTCCCTCTCTCTCTCTTTCCTAGCCGTCGGTTTACACAGCAAGAAGAAGGAGGATTTTTCTCATCAAGTTTTTTCGGCGAGACAATTTAGAGACAGAACTTTTGGACTGCTCGGATCATCAAGATTTCAGCCGGAGTTATTCGCGAAGAAGTTGAAGAATTCAAGTTCGTGAGATTCTCCAACCACTCCGCTACAACGGGTAAAGCTTCGTTTACTCTATCATACATACGTCTGATAAAACTCCGGGATTGATCCTGTTATGGGGAAATCCAAATAATTTTTTAAAGTTCTGTTTCCTCTGCGTTTGGTTATTTTTCCCCAACAAGCTACACCAATTTACTTGTTTCGTTGTGAGGACCTGCTTTGCTAACAGCAGTACACATATTAAATAAGTATCCTCGAAATATGTTCCTAAAACACTGTATGAGTTGTGGTGTGGAAGTGAACCTATTCTTAAGTACATAAGAGTGTGGGGTTGCCCCGCATATGTTAAGAAGACTAAGGTAGAGAAACTAGAGGAAAGATCCCTCAAGGGTCGATTCATAGGTTTTCCCACTGACTCCACGGGATACCTGTTTCACCTACCAAACGTGTTGGGTTGGGTAATCCCCGGGGTCTGGTTAGCATAGTGGATTTTAAAAAATTTAATAATCCTACCCCGGAACAGGATTAATGGCCGGTTTAATCAAACTAATAATAACGAGAAAAACTAGCTACGCGAAATTCCTTTCGCGCTTTTTCCCACATACAAGTTTCTGATCTTTTTAACCCGAACAAATACTCCCTTGAACTAATCTCCAAGAACCCATCAGCCTCCTTTGAAAATTCCAAACTTCGATTTGTTCCTTTGTATCTTTAAGCGATCCAATTGTCTCGCATCTAAGATGTATGCACACCTCCGTATAGTTCCCAATAATTATATTTGGTGCTAGCCTATATAATTATTCTAGATCTAACCTAGGGTTAATATATGAAGATAAGAATATATGTGAAAGGTTAATCTCAACACATGAGCAAAACCTTGTCAAGAAATAAATAGTGAGGTGCGAGTTTTTGGCAAAACAAGAAGACAAAAATTTCTCTCTTTTCTTCTATGTGGTGGACGAACATTTGCTCCAAAAATTAAAGTGTGTGTGTTTCTCTTCACACACATATTCATAGACAGACTCCTAGGTTTTGTTTACTTAGAAGTCAAGATGAAATCAAATCTCCAAGATTTGACCTTCATCTATTCCTAGTCAAACTCAATTAAGGAGTTTCCTAAAAACAAGGAACTTAGCTTTCAAGCTAACTTGTTCCCTTTCTCTCACCTAAATATTACCTTGATTCCAACTTGATCAAGACTTGGAGAGGAATTAAATCCCCTCCTATTTTTCGTCCACTATGTCCGTCCCCTCATAGTCATGGAATCCAAAAGTTTTATCCAACTTGATTTAATTTTTGACTCCTTATTTAATTAAATAGTCCAACCATTTAATTAAATATTCCATAATAATTAAAGTCCAACTCTAATTATTATTTCCATTTATTTCTTTAATTTTATTTAATTTTTGACTTCCTCTACTAATTAAATAAAACCCTTGGACTTTACTTAGTCCATTAATTAATTAATCCTACTTGATTAATTAAATAGTCTAATTAATTGATCTCCAACCAATTAATTAATATTCCTCTTTAGGTAAGCACTAGACTTTCCTAACTTCACCTCAACTTCCAAAGTTGATTAATCATATCTTTAAGCAGGAACAACAGGAGTAAGTGTGTGACCCCTTAGGCTTGTTGACACGCGAAATCCTAGCAAGTATACTAGGTCGTGCAATGTAATAAAGTGGACTATTTAGCCCGGGGTATATCGTCTCCACAGGGACAATTGGATTCAATGCTCGTAATTGCTATGTTATCTAATTCTAAGCTAAATCAATTTATAAGATGATAGGTGTTTATACTATGAAAATAATCAAAGACAACTATGTGATAAACAAGATAATAAATCGAATGGAAAGAGGTGATTGGGTTATGATCCTACTATGTTCTATTCTATGTTCATGAACTCTCAATTATCCGGATTCTTAGAATGTTCTTGTTATGGCGAAACCCCCTAATGTATTTATTATTCAATCTCTTGAAATAACAAGCCTATACTAGTTAACAACTTCCTATATCTCTATAGTGAAGATTGAATTAACTAACATGCATTTAGGTTCAAAGGAATTCCTTGCTTACAAAGATCCTACATTCAATCGGGTCATCTTATCACAAAAAGCCACACAACGCAATCGATTCTATCTCTAGTCAATTGTTACGTTATGATGTTTGATTTTTTCGATCTCCCTTTATTTATCTCCTCTCGGTCTCAAGACAAAGCATTATATCAAACACATGGTGATCATTCATGTGAAAGCATTAAGCATAAAATCAAACATGTAACAAGAATGTAATGAATCCGGAAATTAATCATTCATTAAACACAAAACATCACAAAGTATTTACATAACCCAACCACAAAGATGCTTAGCTCATACTTATAATAACAAATGATTCAACAATTCTATAAGACATAGTTGATAAACTAATCAAAGAGAAAGAGTTGAATTACTCCCTATTACAAGGTGTGAATCCAAGCTTTTGATGATGAAAATGGCTCCTCAAGCTTCCTTGGGTCTTCCTATGGCTTCCCTATGTGTTTTTAGAACAAGTCTTACTGTTTTCCAAGAGAAAAGTGTGTTATAAAGGGAGAAAACGGCGGACTTAATTTTAGGGCTTCGGGAGAATTGGACCGCGGCACAAACTCTTATCAGACCGCGGTCCTCTGACGCAGAATTCACAGCTTTCGTATTTTGATCATAACTCTCGCTACAAATGTCGGATTGAGTTGATTCAAGTTGCTACGCGAAGCTAAGAAATAGATCTACAATATTGAAGAAGAAACCTTAGTATGATTCGGCCTGTAAGAGGACGAAAACCTCATTTATATATGAGAATTGTGTAAAATCTTTCGTCAACTATCTTCTTTTGTTTCTTTCTTCAATTTCAAGCTCAATTTGGATCTCTTTTCTCGTCTTTCATGCGTAAATCAACTTTTATCCTACAAAACAAAATATATACCAATCAAAGCATTATGAGGGATAAAAATTGATCAAAGTAACGATCAAATCATATTACAATGGGGCATAAAATACTGTAAAATATGGACTTATCAACTACCCCCCAACTAGGTTATGATCGTCTCGATCAATAAATGGCGAACAAGTACTCATAAGTTCAGATTTTACAACTTGCTTTAGGATCTTGAAAGGTTTTATGTCTCAATTATCAAGCACGTACACGAATTAAACCCTCGAAAATGATTATGACAAGTTACACTTTACCTAGAACACTCAACAATTTGAAAGCCTCCAAAACATCTTCGATTCCATCTCAAAATCATGAACTCCATATCCATTTTTATGCCAAGAGCACAGTTTAAACAAGATTATGCAAACTCATTAGATAATAAAAACATTAAAACACTTCAAAACTTGTTAACCTATCGGTGTGCATGAAATGTGAAAGTGAAGATCAAAAGGTCTTTTTGGCTTGTAACGTAAGGCTAGGTAATGGCTTGGACGGGAATATATGGATAAAGTGACTAAACTCAAGAAAGCATACAACTCAATATCATCGAGCTAAACACTCACTTATCAACCGAATAAATCTCCACATCTCGCCACTTATAGCTTTTTGATTTCTTTTCCCCTTGAACTCATAACCTCAAAACTTGTTTCTTTTGATGCTAAGGGTGGAAAAATGATTCCCAAACCAAATAAATCACATTGAAGCTCAGTTCGTAGCCAAGTCGAGAGAGAGCTCACATAATATATTTTTCGGTAACTTCCAATGTCTCGACTCTTTAGCCAACTTACAACATTTCTTTTTCCTCTCTTGATTTCACATAAACTCAAGACCTCAAAATTTTTCAAAATCATCAAGAACAAACACACCTTTTAACCCATTAATCCATGAGATTCGACACCCAAAACAAAGCGTAAACCCAAATTAAAGCCAAATGATATGAAGTTATATGCTCTCTTACTTGGGAAATAGACTTTGTTTTTCTTTCTTTTAGGCTAAAGGGTGGTTGGTGTGGCTTGCGAAAGAAAATCGAATGGTGGTTTTTAGTGTGCTAAACACACTCCATTCTTATCAATACGGCTCAAAATAAGGTCTAGAGATTATGTAATATCGTAGGACAATTGTAAGGTTAAAGAAAATGAAAGATGGCCTAAATCATTTCATGACTTCGCACACTCAACACACATTTCAAAGTTGACAAAATTGAACGCTCAATGCTTTAAATCCTCAACAATTTACATAAGCATGGTTAAAAAGGCTTTCACATACAAAATACGACAAATTATTTCATCTTAGATGAAGTAGAGACACTCAAACGAATCATGCTCCAAGCAAAAGTATAACAAATCATGAATATGAAATCATTGACTATCACAGTTTTCTAATCCCAAATCAAGCATGAAACTTAACAAATGAGTACAAGTTACACCATATCACCACATCACAATAAAATTAGGACGTCTACCCCACCCCCCAACTAATCTAGCACATTGTCCCCAATGAGCGAACATACAAATGTAAAGTAAAGGAAGGAAAGACGTCTCTGATGTTTGAAGCTAAGTGATGTCCAAAAAGCGAAAGAGCAACAAGGCGAAGAGTCTGACAATAAAGCCTAGCCATCTGTCAAGTTAGAAAAACAAGAAGAGACAAAAAGCATCATCAAAACAACTTAGAACACTTAAAACAAAAGAAACAAAACAAAATAAAAAAATAAAAAAAAATAACGGAAATGAAAGAAAGCATGTAAAACGTGGGTTGTCTCCCACGAAGCGCTTGTTTAAAGTCGGTAGCTCGACTCCCTTGCACTGCTCATGGTGGATCATAAGGAGCAATGCCAACTTTGTATAGATGAGCCTTTTTGTGCTTTTTCCAATTGCGTAAAGGCTTCTCATTTCCCATCACATTCACAAATCCTGAAAAACTAAGATATGAGCTCAGATTCACTTTTATAAAAATGTAATAAAATTGTAAATAACTAAAAGTGAATTTTAAAGATGGGGAGTTTTCCATTGATGGTTTTAATAAGTATGTGGCCAGGCCTAACTCCCTGAGCCTTGATTCTGACAACTTTAGTGGTGATATATCCCAGTGACTTGTATATCTTCGGATCTCCTCATTCTCAACCGTAGTATCACTTGGGTTCTTAGTGTATGCCTCGAACGGGCCACTAAAGTTGTAAACTTTGTCTTCAACCTCCACCACTCTAGCTCTCTGGTTATTGATGCACATTTTTAAGAAATAAAGAGATATGATGGTAGGTGGCGTTGGATTCTTGAATATTTCTAATGCTTTTTCTTGGTCATTTGATGGAGTGGATTTTGGGATCCCTATGTTGAATTGAAGGTGCTCCAGTGATGTTGTATCTACTTCACCACACATAGATTCTGAAGGTAGTGCTGGTGTAGCAATGGGTTGTAGACAATGTGGTGTCGAATCAACAACTTGTTCAACTTCTGTATCAGATACCTCATCATTCTCCTCTGTGCCACTCTGAGAAGTGTCTGATGATCTCTCTGCCAATAAGTTAGAAAGTTGGTTGAGTTGTGTTTGCAATTCCATTATAGATGCTTCGAGATTTTGAGACCGCTCATCGTTCGACTTCATCCATTGGATCATCAACTCCTCAAAACTTGGGTCCCTATCACATTGTTGTTGATAATCCCCATGGTTCTGAAAGTTAGCCGATTCAAATTCTCCCTGCATTAGAAAGGGGGACCTATCTTGTTGCAGGTATGCTTGTGAATCTCTCATAACATAATAACTCAATGGCAAGTCTTGCTGACTTCTCCATCCGTGTTGACAATAATCGCTATGATGAGCGTCTCCACACCACGAACATAAATTTTGCACTCGACTCCCGTACTCGGCACCTTCATCCCATCCTTGTTTTGACCAATAAAAGTCATTGATGCTCATCTATTCAAGAATAAAAAAATAAAAAAAACATAACAAAACTACAACTAAAAAAAACAAAAACAGCAACTTAATAAAAAACAAAAACAGCAACTTAAAACACAAAACCAACAACTAAAAAAACAAAAAACAGCATCTTGAAACACAAAAATAGCAACTTACAACACAAAAACAGCAACAAAAAACACAAAAACAGCAACTTAAAACACAAAACCAGCAACTAAAAACACAAAAACAGCAACTTGAAACACAAAAACAGAAACTTAAAACACAAAAATAGCAACTAGAAACACAAAAACAGCAACTTAGTCTTAGAGAAGATAAGTGAATTACAATATCAAATAACGCAATTGTCCCCGGCAACGGCGCCAAAAACTTGACACGCGAAATCCTAGCAAGTATACTAGGTCGTGCAATGTAATAAAGTGGACTATTTAGCCCGAGGTATATCGTCTCCACAGGGACAATTGGATTCAATGCTCGTAATTGCTATGTTATCTAATTCTAAGCTAAATCAATTTATAAGATGATAGGTGTTTATACTATGAAAATAATCAAAGACAACTATGTGATAAACAAGATAATAAATCGAATGGAAAGAGGTGATTGGGTTATGATCCTACTATGTTCTATTCTATGTTCATGAACTCTCAATTATCCGGATTCTTAGAACGTTCTTGTTATGGCGAAACCCCCTAATGTATTTATTATTCAATCTCTTGAAATAACAAGCCTATACTAGTTAACAACTTCCTATATCTCTATAGTGAAGATTGAATTAACTAACATGCATTTAGGTTCAAAGGAATTCCTTGCTTACGAAGATCCTACATTCAATCGGGTCATCTTATCACAAAAAGCCACACAACGCAATCGATTCTATCTCTAGTCAATTGTTACGTTATGATGTTTGATTTTTCGATCTCCCTTTATTTATCTCCTCTCGGTCTCAAGACAAAGCATTATATCAAACACATGGTGATCATTCATGTGAAAGCATTAAGCATAAAATCAAACATGTAACAAGAATGTAATGAATCCGAAAATTAATCATTCATTAAACACAAAACATCACAAAGTATTTACATAACCCAACCACAAAGATGCTTAGCTCATACTTATAATAACAAATGATTCAACAATTCTATAAGACATAGTTGATAAACTAATCAAAGAGAAAGAGTTGAATTACTCCCTATTACAAGGTGTGAATCCAAGCTTTTGATGATGAAAATGGCTCCTCAAGCTTCCTTGGGTCTTCCTATGGCTTCCCTATGTGTTTTTAGAACAAGTCTTACTGTTTTCCAAGAGAAAAGTGTGTTATAAAGGGAGAAAACGGCGGACTTAATTTTAGGGCTTCGGGAGAATTGGACCGCGGCACAAACTCTTATCAGACCGCGGTCCTCTGACGCAGAATTCACAGCTTTCGTATTTTGATCATAACTCTCTCTACAAATGTCGGATTGAGTTGATTCAAGTTGCTACGCGAAGCTAAGAAATAGATCTACAATATTGAAGAAGAAACCTTAGTATGATTCGGCCTGTAAGAGGACGAAAACCGCATTTATATATGAGCATTGTGTAAAATCTTTCGTCAACTATCTTCTTTTGTTTCTTTCTTCAATTTCAAGCTCAATTTGGATCTCTTTTCTCGTCTTTCATGCGTAAATCAACTTTTATCCTACAAAACAAAATATATACCAATCAAAGAATTATGAGGGATAAAAATTGATCAAAGTAACGATCAAATCATATTACAATGGGGCATAAAATACTGTAAAATATGGACTTATCACTTGTTCATGTTCTAGTAGTAACTACACTTTCCAAAAGTGTCATTGTACCTTTCTATATCTAGAAAGTACTAGATTAAATCCTCCATGATTTAATAAGACCATGTATCATTTCCCACAATATCATGGTATCTACAAATTGAGGTTACTGTCTAGCAACGGGCCCCAAAGACCTAGGCACAAACGATGTTAAGATACTCAAGATCCTCAACCTATCCTAACCACGATCCTCGCATAAGTAAGATCCATCCATCATATTTCTCGAATTGGAATCTTGAGTAATGGCTTAGTCGAAACTCTTATGACCCAATCACTATGTATCCCTTATTGCATGATACCGATTCATGCAACCCAAATGAGGAAACACTCCGCCTCTTTGGATTGCCATACTTTGGCCAAAGATTCCTTGAATCGATTCGTTTAAGAAATTACATATGATTTGCTAAATCAGTGATGGATCCCATCTTGGTCTCTGTTGGTCCCAGTGGTATATGAAAGGGTCTAGAAGGGGGGGGTTGAATAGACCCTGAAGTCTTTTTCGACTTCTTAAAAATTCGTATCACTTTGAAACATTTGAACGCTTGACAAGTTTAAGCGCTGGATGTGGCGCTTGAGAAACGTTAACTTAGACTTGGTGATTTCAACGCTTACCAAAGTAGGCCAGAGTTTAGTCACTAAATCAGGGTTAGCACAGCGGAAATGTTTTATTGCTTAGCGTTCGTTTTAACCAATTAGTCGCTTATTAGTTTTAAATGCCTTTTCAAGATATAATATGACAGTATAATGTAAGACAATAAAACAGTAAATGACACAAAATATTTGTAAGGTTCACTGGGTGATGTAATCCCAGCTACGTCCTTCTTCTCCTTTTATCAGGGAGGTTTTTCCACTATGATGATTATCGAAGAGTCACACAGAGACTTCTACAAGATAGAGGGAGATTGGATATGATCTTGGAACTCCTTGGTCACACAGATTTCAGCTCCACTAAAGATCTTCTATTCCCTTGCTTCTTTCACTCAGAAATGGTGCAAGTTACTTTTGATCTCGGAACTCCTTGATCACACAGATTTCAGCTCCAATAGAGATCAACTTCAACAAGCTTCTTTTACACAAAAATACTGCTTGCAAGTCAACCAGCTTTCTCACTCAGATGAAAGGTGTTGATGGTTTTGGTCACGGGTTTGTTTGTTTTTGGAAAGTTCAAACAACTTGAGGATATCTCAATGGTAGTATATGTTCTTCTTAAAAAGAGATTTGAGATATGGGTGACTGTCTCTAGAATATTTGTAAAAAGCTTATATGAATATTTGGCTATGATTTTTAGTAAGCTTTTCTTTCAACAAGGTAGGTATTTTGTGTGTGTCACTTTCTCATCGTGTTACTTGTTTGTTGAAAGAGCTATTTATAAAGGTATTGGTGGTTTTTGTCCGTTTGACTCGGTTGGAGTCTCGTTTCCCCAAACATTCCTTGAGTTCAGACATTTCTAACTTTGGGTATATTTAATTGGTTGGGCATGGTCTTGGTTTCATAGACCTGACAGTCTAGGTCAAAGATATGGCTTGCCCATAAGTTATAGTGCTTATATTTTAATAGCACTTATCCGACTTTTAATGCATCTTGTTTTATTTCCGTTGGGAATAATTCGTCCGTTTGATTCATGCATTTTTTAAGTCTTCGGATGGTTTTGGGTCTAAAAAAAAAAAAAATTTTAGGTTACGTTCTTTGTAGGTTGTGTTGGTTTAACCTTTTATTTGGACGCTTGCTGAAGAGAATAGTTATTCTTGTGTATCAGACGCTTGGACTGATCCTGACTTTCTTTTCTTTATTTCAGACGCTTACTCTTCAATCTTGTCTTGATGGTCTCACTGAAAATTTCTTCATTTCACTTGATGTTGAGTATTCGGCCTGAGTTATCCATTCGTAGTTTGAGCACTGGGATAATCCCTAAAGCGTTTGACAGACGCTTCAAGATATCTTTATCCATTGTAGCTTTAGACGCTTGATCTTCACCTTCATCACTTGGTAGACTTACCCAGAATTTTCCTAAGTGTTTTAGTGTCACATACTTAGTCTAAGGAATTCTACAAAGATAAATACTATAAGCCTAAGATAAATAAGCTTTCAGGTACTTATACATAACATTCTATGAAAGCTTTCACACTTTTCGGAGTCTAACAGAAAGTCCTATTTGTCATCATCAAAACATCTAATATGAAATTCCTAACAGTCTCGCATGTACTTTGACACATAATCACATTATACCCAAGACATCCCATATGACCACTCGTGATCGAATCATGAGATAAATCAAAGTATAATCGACCATGCTCAAAGTGACAACGGAACGTCAGATCCAAAGGATTACTCTTATGCCTGCGTGATTATAGGAAATTCCAAATTCGATAACCATTTTATGAATTTCCTGGCGGGGTCGTTCAGTTCACTCATTATCCAAATGAGAACCCTCGTGTACATCTATGCCTATGGAACGAGGCATGTTCTCTAAGAACTATGTACATAAGCAAGTCCTTTGAGTCTTTGTGAATATCCCTATTTCTTGACAGACTCATCTCAGACATGGAACCTTTTAAGAATCACGACCTTGGAGACATATTCCATCATCGTCATTCCCGATGTCCGATGATGTCCCATAGTCATGGGTGATTCAAGGGACTTCGCTCTAAACATATAATAATTTAAGAACAAAGAATACCATAAAATAATTGACTTATAATAATTTAAGAACAAAGAATGCCATAAAATAATTGACTTCATTCATTAGAAAAGATTGTCTCTATAGAGTTTATTACACAGTAAATGACGCCCAAGATTGGCGCGCCGGGCACCTACTCTATCAAAACGATCATCGGATAATCGTGACTTTGAAAGCATTCTTTCTCGAAGACGAGTTCATTAGAGAAGGAGATGTGAGCAGGAAACTGGTTTTGCTAGAAGAACCAAATGAATCCACTTTGGAGACACTGATAGGAGTCATTTTTGAACATGTTCTTAACCCCTTTTATTGAAAATTTAGGTCTATTTATAACTTAAATTGTGTCATTTGTACGTTTAATATGTGTATTAAGTGAATTCAGGCACTAAGCGACATTGCACAGAGAAAAGGGCAAAAGACGGTGTATCGAACAATTTTCTAAAGGATACTTCGCAGACCGGCGCGCAAGTGCCAGTTCGGCCACGCCCAGGCGCCAGCCGAAGACATGAAGAAAGAATGCTACGCAGTACGGCGCCTAGGCGCCACACATCCTGCGCCTAGGTGTGATACCATCCGCACCTGAGCGCCGTCACACGCGCGCCTGGGCGCCACCCGACTTCTCCCCCAAGAAACTCTTGCCACGTAGGCGGCGCCTAGGCGCCGATCCACCCGCTCCTAGGCGCTGTTATAACCGTTTTTGGAAGTTATAAAAGGGAATTTTTAGCTCATTTCGAGGGTTCAAAATCTGGGAGATTGGATGTGATTTGCTGGGTTTTGGGCCATTCTTCATCAACTCTAAGAGGCTAAGAAGGAGGTTTAGCTTGGGATTGGAGCTCTTGACTTGGATACATCATCGATCAAGCAATATAGGGAGTTTTTATATGTTTTTCATTACATACTTGTCTATGATGATGTATATGACTACATTAGGCTCTTTTATGTTATTGATTATGAGCTAAATTTGTAGTACTAAGGCCATGTGAAAGCCTATTTTACAAATCAATATATGTGAAGTGAATTTTCATCTTAATTCTCCTATTGCTTTGTGTGTTGATTTTGTGCGTTTATCACAATCATATGCTTGATCACCATATGCTTGCTATTGTGCCTATTCTATCCATTCGAAACAACATAGGTTAGGGTGCAACAAGAATCAACGCATCATCCGAAACTAATGTGGAATTGCCCCTAGAAATAGGTAAAGATTTCCGGGTGCTGTTAGCCGGATTTATCCGGGGAAATTCTAGAACGTTAATGCGTGGCTATTGATTAGATTCTCGAATAGACATATTTAGAGAACCATCAATTAATCATAGGATTATTATGAGCCGAGATATCGGGTAATAGTTAATTAAGGATTTTCCACTGAAGCAATTGGAGTCTAATAATTCGAGGAGTAGCTCACGTATATTGATGAGTAGATTAGGTTGTAGCATGTGCCTTAGTCATTTTATCACTCTTGAGATTTAAGCTATAGTCCGTTTCCCTTTTGTTCTTCGCTTGCTTAATCATTTTATTGCAATTTACTTTTGTCCATTTTCATTAATCATAAGCTAAAATACCTAGTCCTTGAGGTTCGACAACCCGGACTTTTAGTCCACTTATTACTACGCACGACTAGTATACTTGCTACCAAGCACGTTAGCTTTTAGCGTGTCAAGTTTTTGGCGCCGTTGCCAAGGACTTGTTTATTTTAGTTTTTGATTTTCGTTTACATTTTCATAATTCTTAGTTTGTTGTTTATTTCTTACGTTTCTTTTATTTTCTTGTTATTCTAATTTTGTTTCTTTTGTTTTCTTTTTCTTTTTCAGGTTCTAATAATGTAACACCTAATATTCTTGGCTCCTAATTTCGTAGAAGTGAAGGTAAACATTACAATCACCGCTAATTAGATTTCCTAAATTATTTGATTGTAGTGATTCGCGTTCGACTAAAAATATTTTTCTACTTGCTTATATAACTATTATTAAGTCTATATGTGAAATAGGTTAGTAGTATTTACACCTCATGGTGGAATAGTTGATGCATTATATCATCTAAGGTGTATATATATATATATATATATATATATATTCATCTTCATCAATTGATTACTAATAGTTAAATGGGATCATGCCTAACTACATATATATATATATATATACATAGGCACAAACACATGCACACACACACACACACACACACACACACACACACACATATATATATATATATATATATATATATACACGTACCATTCATGCTCTAATAGAGAAAGTAAGATTAGGAGGTGGCAAATTTAGATAATTACATCTCATCTTGCCTAAAAAACGTGGCTCATGGATAATTACTTTAACATCGATGAAGAAGGAATATTTAAATTTTCAAAAAGAGTTTATGTTCCTGAGCAGCTGAGAGGAAAAGTGTTAAAGGAAGCACACAAAACTAAGCTAGCCATCCACCCAGGGGGCACAAAGATGTACAATGACATGAAGAAACAATTTTGGTGGAATGGAATGAAATCGGACATTGCAAAGTTTGTTCAGAAATGCCTCGTGTGCCAACAAGTAAAAGCGGAACATCAAAAACCATCAAGACTATTGCAGCCCTTTCCGATTCCAGATTGGAAATGGGAAATGATCACCATGGATTTTGTGACGGGTTTGCCTAAGGTAAGAAAAGGATTTGATGGGATTTGGGTCATTGTGGATAGGCTCACTAAGTCTGCGCACTTCCTACCGGTTAGAACGAATTATAAGGTGGAGACCTTAGCAGAATTGTACAAAAGTGAAATTATCCGACTTCATGGGATACCGGTTAGCATTGTCTCCGACAGAGATCCCAAATTTACATCTAGATTATGGAAACGGTTGCAAGAAGATCTAGGCACGAAGTTGAACTTTAGCACCGCATTCCACCCACAGACCGATGGACAATCAGAAAGGGTGATAAGGATAATTGAAGATATGCTAAGGACTTGTGTACTAGACTTTGGAGAGGCATGGGAGACACACCTTCCGTTAGTGGAATTCGCCTATAACAATAGTTACCAGGCCACCATCCAATTGGCACCCTATGAGGCACTTTATGGGCGGAAATGTCAATCCCCGCTCTATTGGGATTTAGATGATTGGAGAGCACCATCGCGGGATGGACAAAAAAGGGCCTTAAGGGTGGAACTGATACAAGAAGCCATTAACAAAGTTCAAATCATCAAACAACGAATGAGTGCAGCTCAGAGTCATCAAAAGAGCTATGCCGACACACGACGCAAGGACTTAGAATTTCAAGTGGGAGACCAAGTTCTTATTAAAGTATCACCGCGAAGAGGCGTTAGGAGGATGGGAAAAAGGGGAAAGCTTCAACCTCGATATATAGGACCATTCCAGATCTTGAAGCGTGTTGGGGTAGTAGCGTATGAAGTCAAACTACCTAACAATATTTCCCATATTCATAATGTGTTCCACGTATCACAACTTAAGAAGTACCATCCTAATCCGTCGCATGTGATATCACATGAGGAATTACAACTAGAACCCAATTTGTTGAATGAAGAGATGCCGATACGTATACTGGACTTCAAATATCAAGAATTACGATCTCGAAAAATACCTTTAGTCAAGGTATTGTGGAGAAACCATCAGGTTGAAGAAGCAACTTGGGAGCAAGAAGATGACATGAGAAAAAGATATCCGGATCTCTTTGGGAACTCTCAGAATTTGGGGACCAAATTCTCTTAAGGAGGGGGGAGTTGTAACACCTAATATTCTCGGCTCCTAATTTCGTAGATGTGAAGGTAAACATTACCATCACCGCTAATTAGATTTCGTAAATTATTTTATTGTAGTGATTCGCGTTCGACTAAAAATATTTTTCTACTTGCTTATATAACTATTATTAAATCTATATGTGAAATAGGTTAGTAGTATTTACACCTCATGGTGGAATAGTTGATGCATTATGTCATCTAAGGTGTATATATATATATCTATATATATTCATCTTCATCAATTGATTACTAATAGTTAAATGGGATCATGCCTAACTACATATATATATATATATATATACATAGGCACAAACACATGCACACACACACACACACATATATATATATATATATATATATATATACACGTACCATTCATGCTCTAATAGAGAAAGTAAGATTAGGAGGTGGCAAATTTAGATAATTACATCTCATCTTGCCTAAAAAACGTGGCTCATGGAAGATTAATCTCCATTTCTTTTTTCCTACCTTTTGACCAAGACCTCCTTATATACTACAATTCAGCCTTTCAAAACTTCATTCATCACCACACCTGAAGAAACTCTGAAAATTAGCACCTATCTCATCTCAAATACATGAAAAGCTGAAGGAGAAGAAAAAAAAATCCAGTAGGGAAAGGATCATCCTTTCTTCTTTCTCTTAAGGTATATGGTAGTTTATCAATGCTTTTGCATGAATATGTTGTAGATTAAATGTAGTTCAAGCTGTATATGACCTGGAATTGAGAGTATCATATCATATATATGTATTTTAGTTAACTTCAATGGCATGAGGTTCAGCTGTGTTTGGAACTTTCAGTTTCTGAAGTTACGTTTAAAGCTGTAATGAGGTGCCTAAACTTGTGAGTTTGATTATGATAAATTTTCTGGAATAACTTGATTGTGTGTTAAACATCTATGAAAAATTTGGTAAGTATTAGAGTTTTGTGGAATTTTCTAAAAATCGTTGAACAAAATCGCCAGTCTGTTCGGCGGAAGTGAAAATTGTTACTGTTTTGAAGATATTTCGTGTACCTGAAAATTTTGGTTTACTCTAAAACTTTTACAGTAGCTTGATAAATGTGTTATAGAGACGTCACATAAATTTCGGAATTGTTCAGTGAACAGGGGAGTTTACAAAAATATTTGAATATAAGGTGTCTGTTCTGAAACAAATCTGCCGGGACAGTCCCGTTTCGTTGATCGAATCCCCAATTTGATAAGGAAATTAAATCTGGAAAAATTATGTGGACTTTTTCAGCATCCTTTCTGATATCGTGAAAAATTGGAGAAAGAAATTCCAATCCGAGAATGTGTTACAAAATTGTTGAAATATATTTCGCATGTAAGGGGGCTTGTTTGAACTTAATTGCCTATATGTTTGGATAGTAGGATATAACTTGTTGTATGTGATTAGCTTAAAGTGTATTGTTTTATGAAAATGATGGTATTTTGAATCACAAGATACTTTCGTGATTCCGAGGCCGAGGCAACGACGCCGGTTTATTATTGTGAGGGTTTCTCTTATTCTTTCAACTTGATCTTGCTTACCATTTTTCGTTCCCTTTATCTAATAAATCATAGCCAAGTGTGACCTCATAAAGTTTCATTGATCAGACTCTTATTCTCATCTAAGGTAAGTGTCCAACCGTGTCCCAATTTGTAGTCTATCGTTCTTGTTTCCGCTCGCTCTCGCTCGAATACAAATCAGTGTACATATTCTAGTAGGAAACTCGTTGAAACGATTATTCTTCTTGGCTCTATTCCGTCGGCTAAGGGAACTAAGTGCTATACGGGACAAAGTGCCACGTGACGGCGGGGGCCACCGCTTGAACCCGTAGGAGCCACCTCTAGAATCCCGAAGTCTGGCATCCATCCGCGACGTGTCATTTTCTTGATATACAGCTTTGATTCAAAAAAGCAGAGTGAAGGGAGCTATGTGCTATACGGGACAAAGTGCCACGCGACTGCGGGGGCAACCTCTTGAACCCGTAGGAGGCACCACTAGAATCCCGACACCTGGAACACTTCATAGAACATAAAGGTGTGAAGCCTCCTGCTGGTATGGGACAGTGGAAGGTGGATCACGATCACATGATATGATTACAAAAGTACATGGGTTATGTCCTCTAATTCATACGTAACATACTCGATTAATTTACCTTGTGATATGTTATTCTATTCTTTTGCTTGCCATCGTATATGTCCATGTCGTTATTGATTTTCGCTGCAGATTCTATCTCTCATGATAAGGTACAGCAAGCCATTAGCCTACCTCACTGGGTCATTCGGACTCACCCTTTTTCTTTTCTCTTTCTAACTTTTCAGAAGAGCACGACGCAGGACCAGAGGGGGAAAATCTTGGCTAAGAAAGCTTTGAGGGTTCCCTAAAGTTTGAGAGTCAGATGTAGTTGTGTTGAATACCTTGTTCATATAATTATCTATTTTTTCTGGCTTGGGGTTTTGAATTTCATCTGAACTCTTATATGTAAATATGATGTTACGTGGTTATGTATATATGTGGGTATCTTGAATTTTTTTGTATAGTTCACGCTTAGCGTTAGCTCATGAAAGGATTGTCTCTCAAATTGAGCTAGCGTTGCGGTGTGGCGGGCTTCGGCTCCCATCCCCTGGCCGGAGGTTGCCACAGTTGGTGGTATCAGAGCCTGGGTTGCCACATCTAGTTGCGTTAATGCAAAGGGAGAATTTAGGGCTTTAGGAAGGCATCTTATGTGTTTATGTGGTTGTGATATATTAACTATTGTGATAGTTTTTCTTCCCAGATGGCTCAAGGACATGTTAATGGGCATGCAATTGTACATGCAAATGGGCACATAGTTAGTGGGTTAGAAGAGGGCGACTGATTTTCCATACAGATCGATCTAGAGTTTGGACTCGTGGTATGGTACTAGTCGGACATTATCCTGATCTGGTAGTCCACACTTTACGAGATGATCGGGATTGGATTTCGCGGGAGCGCGATCAGCTGCGTCGCGCAAGCGAAGAACAGGTCTTTTCCATTTTGGACCATCAGTCTAGACATGTCGATCAAGAGAACATAATAAAAGAACAGAAACTGCAAATAACAGAGTTGCAAAGTCAAGTGGCTGACCATCTGGCCACAATTAGACGTCTAGAGGGGAAATTTGTTGTGCAAAAACAAGAGATGACAAGTATACGTAGTGAAGGTAGAAGATTACAGAGAGACATGGATTACATGAACCATTTCTATGTTGAACATCTTCAAAAGGTTCAGAGTAGCTCACTCGCAATAGCTAGGGGTGCTAGTGAGGCAATATCCCGTGGTCGTGCTTTGACCATACCTATGTTAGGATGGGAGCAAGGGGAACTTATAGTTTCTGGAACTAGTCGATGGACCGATGGTGATGAGGGTACATCTGGGGGTAGAGCAGTAGAGAAGGGCCCCGATGATGAGGATTACGAGAAAGAGGACTCCGAGGAGGAAGATCCCGAGGAGGAATCTTTTGGAGGAGAGGAGAATGAGTAATAGATATTCTTTTAGGTTTCGTAGATTTTGTTGGGAATGAGGATGTTGGCTAGTAGATGATTCTGTATGACTACTATGTGTTTTTCTTGTACATAAGTGAATGTTATATGTTCGCTTGGTACATAAGTTCATATCTATGTTTTGCTGGTATGTATGATGTATATGTTGTAAGGTATCGCGAATATATTAATGTAAATAGACCAGTGGTGGTATAAATATTGTTTGTTTGGTTTTAAGGAGTAACCTAATATTTGGGTCTAAAATTTTACGTAAGATAGTTAAGTTGCAAGTGTACTACTCGTTATTAATAGCTTTTATGCGTATATAGGATGGCACCTTCTAGGAATACACGATCGAGAACTCGTCAGGAAGCACAGCCTATTGATGATCGGGAAACTCAACGATCTCCTGATAGTGTTTCAAGCCGTTCGAAAACTGCAGCCCCTGGTGCGGCTCAACCAGGCGAAGATATGAGGTCGATGTTTCAAATGTGGCAGCAATTCATGCAGTTCTGTGGGCAACAACAACAACCACCTCAAGAAGAGCAGAACAATCAAGAGAAGACACCCGTTGATGAAGATGTCGCATTGACAGATTTCTACGACTCAAACCGCCGAGATTTGCTGATGAACCTGATGATCTGAAGGCTGAGTCTTGGATTGAGGAGATTCAAAAGATTTTTGGAATACTGAATTACTTAGATCAGCAAAAGATCTCCTATGCAACATATCAGTTTGAAGGCTCTGCGTCACATTGGTGGCGAACTGTAGAGCATCGTTGGACCATAGAAGGGACACCACGAACTTGGGAGAACTTTGTGAAAGAGTTTGATAGAAGGTTTTTCCCACAGGTTAAGAAAGATCAAAGGGAAAGGGAATTCATGGATTTAGTTCAAGGATCCATGACAGTTTCCCAATATGAGGCTGCTTTTAATCGATTGATTAAGTATGCCCCTCACTATCTTAGTGATGAAGAGAGGAAAGTGAAAAAGTTCGTTGGAGGATTGAGGTACGGTATACGCTGGGCCACATTGTCAGCATATTCAGTTAGCTATGTTCGGACAGTAGAACGTGCTATGCAAGTTGAAGCTGGAATTCAAGAGCTGGAGGCCACGAAAGGAAAGAATAAAATAGTTTGATCTACACCACCTCATTGGCCACAGGGATCACAATAGAAAAAGGGCCCAAGTACTTTTAAGAGTAATGCAGGGAATTCTTCCCGTTACCCAACTCCATACCAAACAAATGTTGGAAAATCTTATAAACCATTGTCAGGGGTGGAGTGTGGATGTTGTGGTAGAACCGGGCATGATGAGTCAATCTGTTGGCTTAAAGATGGAAAATGTTTTCGATGTGGCAGCACTAGGCATTTCATGAGGAACTGTCCGTTAAACAATGAAGGACCGACGAGAGCACCAACTCCAATGACACCAACACCCACTCCCAATAATCGAGCAACTGGAGTTAATAGACCAGCAACACCTCAACAGAACAACAAACCAAGAGTGCGTGCTAGGGCCTATGCCATTGAGGGAGAGGAAGCACCAGATCCTTCAGCAGTGGTGGAAGGTAAAGTTCACCTCTCTGGAAAAGTAGGTAAAGTATTATTTGACCCTGGTGCCACGCATTCATTTGTGTCTTCATCATTTGTGCATGATCTTACCTTGTCAGTTAATAAAATGTCGTATTTATTTGAAGTAAGTACCCCTATGGGCATGAGTACTACCACAGATTTAGTGTTTAAACAATGTGAGATTAAGATTGGTGAACAAGTCTTCCCGGCAAACTTGATTAAAATGCCAATCCAAGGGTACGATATAATCTTGGGTATGGACTGGTTGTATCACCATCATGCATACCTGGATTGTAGATCTAAGACCATTAAGTTGGGAAAGCACGAGCATAAAACTATTGCCCATCGAAACCTTTCCCTAGTTTCGGCGATGGTCGCAAAAAAGCTTTTAAGGCAGGGTGGTCAAGGATTCTTGGCTTACTTAATAAATAAGCCTAAGACAAGGTTAAGCTGGAAGAAGTCCCGGTGGTAAATGAATACCTGAAGTATTCCCGGAGAAATTAGATTCCTTACCACCAGATCGGGACCTAGAATTTATTATTGAAACAGTGTCGGATGTTGCACCAATATCCAAGACCCCATATCGTATGGCACCTGCAGAATTGGTTGAGTTGAAGGCCCAACTGCAGCAACTATCGGATCTTGGATTCATTCGACCTATTAGTTCACCATGGGGAGCCCCTGTGTTGTTTGTCAAAAAGAAAGATGGTACACTAAGAATGTGTATCGACTATCGAGGGTTAAATAATGTCACCATCAAGAATAAATATCCGCTACCCCACATTGAAGAATTGTTTGACCAACTTCAAGGAGCAAGAGTATTTTCAAAACTCGATCTAAGACAAGGGTACTACCAACTTAAGGTCAGAGAGTCGGATATTCCCAAAACTGCATTTAATTCAAGGTATGGGCATTATGAGTTTGTAGTAATGCCTTTTGGACTAACTAATGCGCCAGCAGCGTTCATGGATCTAATGCATCGAGTATTCTGACCCTACTTAGACAAGTTTGTAGTAATTTTTATTGATGATATTTTGATTTACTCAGAATCCAAGGAAAAGCACGAACAACATCTGAAAGTTATCTTGAAAACACTTCGAGACCAGAAGTTGTATGCCAAGTTTAGTAAGTGTGAATTTTGGCTCAACGAGGTAGCTTTCCTCGGTCATGTAGTATCTGAAAGAGGATTGCAGGTAGATCCTGCAAAGATAGAGGCCGTAGTAAATTGGAAAAGGCCAGAAAGCGTAAAAGAAATCAAAAGTTTCTTGGGATTGGCAGGATACTATCGAAAATTTGTTAAGGATTTCTCAAAGATCGCCACTCCACTAACTCGACTTACGCAAAAGAGGTCCCTTCGTTGGGATGATTCATGTGAAAAGGGATTTGAAGAGCTAAAGAAGAGGTTAACCACAGCACCCGTTCTGACCTTACCCAAGGGAGTGGAAAATTTTAGGGTGTATACTGACGCATCAAAGGAAGGACTAGGATGTGTGTTGATGCAAGATGGGAAAGTAATTGCATATGCTTCTAGGAAGCTTAAACCATATGAACAAAACTATCCAACTCAAGATTTGGAATTAGCAGCAATTGTATTCGCATTAGCTAAGTGGAGACATTACCTCTATGGTACCACTTTTGAAATCCTCACTGATCATCAAAGTTTAAAATATCTCTTACTCGAAAGAATTAAATATGAGACAAAGAGATGGATGGAGTTCCTTATGATTATGACTGTCGAATCACCTACCATCCGGGTAAAGCTAATATAGTGGCCGACGTTTTAAGCAGGAAAGCAGAATTGGCTCAAATAAAAGTCAAGTTCGGGGAAGAAATAAAGCCCATCTATTCCAGTTAACGTCTCATATCATAGTTGCTGGGCTATTCATTCGACCAGAGTGGCATCAAAGGATCAAAGATGCACAAGAAAAAGACGAGGAGATACAGAAGTACTTAAAGACAATGAGAAACAAACCAGGTTCAAACTTTAACATAGATGAAGAAGGAATATTTAAATTTTCAAAAAGAGTTTATGTTCCAGAGCAGCTGAGAGGAGAAGTATTAAAGGAAGCACACAAAACTAAGCTAGCCATCCACCCAGGGGGCACAAAGATGTATAATGACATGAAGAAACAATTTTGGTGGAATGGAATGAAATTGGACATTGCAAAATTTGTTCAGAAATGCCTCGTGTGCCAACAAGTAAAAGCGGAACATCAAAAACCATCAAGACTATAGCAGCCCTTTCCGATTCCAGATTCGAAATGGGAAATGATCACCATGGATTTTGTGATGGGTTTGCCTAAGGTAAGAAAAGGATTTGATGGGATTTGGGTCATTGTGGATAGGCTCACTAAGTCTGCGCACTTCCTACCGGTTAGAACGAATTATAAGGTGGAGACCTTAGCAAAATTGTACAAAAGGGAAATTATCCGACTTCATGGGATACCGGTTAGCATTGTCTCCGACAGAGATCCCAAATTTACATCTAGATTATGGAAATGGTTGCAAGAAGATCTAGGCACGAAGTTGAACTTTAACACCGCCTTCCACCCACAGACCAATGGACAATCAGAAAGGGTGATAAGGATAATTGAAGATATGCTAAGGACTTGTGTACTAAACTTTGGAGAGGCATGGGATACACACCTTCCGTTAGTGGAATTCGCCTATAACAATAGTTACCAGGCCACCATCCAAATGGCACCCTATGAGGCACTTTATGGGCGGAAATGTCGATCCCCGCTCTATTGGGATTTAGATGATTGGAGAGCACCAGCGCGGGATGGACAAAAAAGGGCCTTGAGGGTGGAAATGATACAAGAAGCCATTAACAAAATTCAAATCATCAAACAACGAATGAGTGCAGCTCAGAGTCGTCAAAAGAACTATGCCGACACACGACGCAAGGACTTAGAATTTCAAGTGGGAGACCAAGTTCTTATTAAAGTATCACCGCGAAGAGGCGTTACGAGGATGGGAAAAAGGGGAAAGCTTCAACCTCGATATATAGGACCATTCCAGATCTTGAAGCGTGTTGGGGTAGTAGCGTATGAAGTCAAACTACCTAACAATATTTCCCATATTCATAATGTGTTCCATGTATCACAACTTAAGAAGTACCATCCTGATCCGTCGCATGTGATATCACATGAGGAATTACAACTAGAACCCAATTTGTCGTATGAAGAGATGCCGATACGTATACTGGACTTCAAATACCAAGAATTACGATCTCGAAAAATACCCTTAGTCAAGGTATTGTGGAGAAACCATCAGGTTGAAGAAGCAACTTGGGAGCAAGAAGATGACATGAGAAAAGATATCGGATGTCTTTGGGACCTCTCAGATTGGGGACAATTCTCTTAAGGAGGGGGGAGTTGTAACACCTAATATTCTCGGCTCCTAATTTCGTAGATGTGAAGGTAAACATTACCATCACCGCTAATAATTTCGTAAATTATTTGATTGTAGTGATTCGCGTTCGACTAAAAATATTTTTCTACTTGCTTAATAAATATTATTAAATCTATATGTGAAATAGGTTAGTAGTATTTACACCCATGTGGAATAGTGATGCATTATATCATTAAGGTGTATATATATATATCTATATATTCATCTTATCAATTGATTACCAATAGTTAAAGGATCATGGCCGAAATACCTATATATATAGATATATACATAGGCACAAACACATGCACACAAAAATTTATATATATATACAGTACCATTCATGCTCTATAGAGAAGGTAAGATTAGGAGGTGGCAAATTTAGATAATTAATCTCATATTGCCTAAAAAAACGTGGCTATGGAGGATTATCTCCATTTCTTGTTTCCCTACCTTTTGACCAAGACCTCCTTATATACTACAATTCAGCCTTTCAAAACTTCATTCATCACACACCTGAAGAAACTCTGAAAATTTAGCACCTATCTCATCTCAAATACATGAAAAGCTGAAGGAGAAGAAAAAAAAAATCCATAGGGGAAAAGATCATCCCTTTCTTCTTTCTCTTAAGGTATATGGTAGTGAATCAATGCTTTGCATGAATATGTTGTATATTAAATGTAGTTCAAGCTGTATATGCCCGTAATTGAGAGTCATATCATATATATGATATTTTAGTTAAACTTCATGGCATGATGTTCAGTTGTGTTTGGAACTTTCAGTTCTAAGCTAGTTTAAAGCGTAATGAGGTGTAAATTGTGAGTTTGATTATGATAAATTTTTTGGAATACCTTGATTGTGTGTTAAACATCTATGAAAAATTTGGTAAGTATTAGAGTTTTGTGGAATTTTCTAAAAATCGTTGAACAAAATCGCCAGTCTGTTCGGCGGAAGTGAAAATTGTTACTGTTTTGAAGATATTTCGTGTACCTGGAATTTTGGTTTACTCTAAAACGTTTACAGTAGCTTGATAAAATGTGTATAGAGACGTCACATAAATTTCGGAATTGTTCAGTGTACAGGGGATTTTACAAAAATATTTGAATATAAGGTGTCTGTTCTGAAACAAATATGTCGGGACAGTCCCGTTTCGTTGATCGAATCCCCAATTTGATAAGGAAATTAAATCTGGAAAAATTATGTAGACTTTTTCCAGCATCCTTTCTGATATCGTGAAAAATTGGAGAAGAAATTCCAATCCGAGAATGTGTACAAAAATTGTTGAAATATATTGCGCATGTAAGGGGGCTTGTTTGAACTTAATTGCCTATATGTTTGGATAGTAGGATATAACTTGTTGTATGTGATTAGCTTAAAGTGTATTGTTTTATGAAAATGATGGTATTTTGAATCACAGGATACTTTCGTGATTCCGAGGCCGAGGCAACGACGCCGGTTTATTATTGTGAGGGTTTCTCTTATTCTTTCAACTTGATCTTGCTTACCATTTTCGTTCCCTTATCTAATAAATCATAGCCAAGTGTGACCTCATAAAGTTTCATTGATCAGACTCTTTTCTATCTAAGGTAAGTGTCCAACGTGTGTCCCAATTTGTAGCTATCGTTCTTGTTCCGCTCGCTCTCGCTCGAATACAAATCAGTGTACATATTCTAGTAGGAAACTCGTTGAAACGATTATTCTCTT